>JAEQBH010007096.1:0-259378 GCA_016808115.1 Tetrastigma voinierianum
ATTGATGTCGCGACTTATTTCTCTCTCTTCTTCATTTTTTTTGTCGCGACATTGTATCTTATCTCGCCTTTTAAAACTCCCACATTTTGCGCTAATTCCACGCTAATGTTGCGACCTTGGGGTGGTTGTGACTAATAAAACGATGTCGCGACATGATATTTCTTATTCTCTTGTTTTCCATTCAAACCAGGGTTGCGACCTCAAAAGCATGTCCCGACATGAGAAATTTTTTGGTCTTCAGGAACAGTTCAAATTCATAAACGACTTAATCAATAAACCCATTCAAACAAACAAAAACAATCCACCTTCATCATTCAAATATGCAACAAATCAACTCATGAAGCATCATATTCAATATTGAATGGAAAATAAAATTCCCCAAAACTTCAATCATTCATTCTCCCAAAGCAATTAATATGAATAAGAGAGTACTAGATTCCCATCAGAACTTGTGTGCACACCGTAGTTTCGCAGTACCTACAGACTCCATCTCCTCGTCTCAAGTCCTTATCGACCTACAAGAATATTACAAAATTTTAAATAGTATATATAAAGAAAATTTAACTAGAAACTTGAAAAAATTTTAAAACACAAGTCGATTTAACATAACATAAAAACAACCAAGCAGTGGGTTGCTTCCCACAAAGCTGCTCAGTTTTGAGTCCTTAGCTGGACTTACTGCTATGAATTTCTTGTCTTAGCAATTTTCTTCCACTTCAGAACTAGGAATCAATCATATTTCTTCCAGATACGCTTTTAATCGCGACTATTTACTTTAAACACTTATTCATTACAATTTTTCAATGTCATCGCCTAAAGGTCAGACTTGCCATTATCAGATAAGTGGCCACTCCCTTTTGATTTCGCTCGAAAAGCTTAACTGAGCAATAATGTGACTCGATCTCTTGTCTGAATTCTCCCTCAAAATATTTTGATCATGTCATTGCCTTGTCCTTGTAAATTCCGGCATTATCATAAGCTTCATTTCTCAGCTCTTCCAATTTATTCAGCTGGAGTAGTCTCTCTTCCTTAGCAGCTTTGAAATCAAAATTCAACTTCTTAATGGCCCACATAGCTTTATATTCCAATTCAAGAGGGAGGTGACAAGTTTACCAAAGACAAGTCTATATGGGGACATTACATGGGGAGTTTTATAGCGCAAATCGTAGGCCCACAATCATCATCAAGCTTTAAAGCACCACCTCTTATAGTCAAAACTCACAGTATTTTCAAGAATTTTCTTTATCTCCCTGTTGAAAATTTCAGCTTGCCCATTTGTTTGAGGATGATAAGTGTTTGCCTTTTGCCATCTCCCTGTGGCCATGTCAAATTGGACTGGAGTTTCTTTAAAATGAAAAAAACTGGTTTAATGTTCTGGAATTATGAATGGGTTTAATCTATGACACTGCAAGTGCAAAGGTCATACAAGTAGTAAAAAATGGATATAAGTTCAGATATCATTCTATAGAGATTGACATACCCTCAAAACCAACTACCCCTGACTACTTAAGATCCATACTATACGTACCTGTTGATAAAGTTTATCAACTAAGATTAAGGATAATTGTCTTAAAGATAGCACAAAGAACTTAGGACATTAAAAATAAGCTAATGAACTTATATACACTATGATTGATTTGGACTGAATCAGTTCTACATGAAATGAACACTAATAAGGAATCTTGTGAAGCAGTCGATTTAATAGTATATCCCATTTAAAACACTATCCTAAATTTGGATATGGATTTGTCAAAGATGCATGATATTGCAAGTTGGATTTCTCCTTTTATTCACCAATTAAATATCTTTGTTTCTCTCGAAGACAGGGGTTTAATCAGCTACTTATATTCAACATATTCTTTACAAGATTTGGGTATTTTTCTTTCTCAATACTTCATACCCATTTCTTGGCGCATATTCTTACTTCCCAAATCGGGGTTGTTGCAAGACTTCTACAACAATTGATGACTCATCCTTTAAATCTAATGGATACTTCCCTTTCCTTGAGATTAGATCTTAGCTAACACGGGGTTAGGTTTCCATCGGATTAGGTGAAATCTCGATGATTTAAATTGATTATCATCCCCTCGACATCATTATGAGTGAAGCGAGGTATTTATCTAAGTGAACTCTCAGGCTCAATAGTTCTTAAATAATGGTCCAACACACCCCACAATTAGAATGTTCTAACTCTCGAAGTCGCCGTCTACGTGTCACTGAGGAGCCTCCCACGAAAATCATAGCGAGTCCTGATCCTTGGACGGGTATTCAAAGCTACTATTGGGAAAAATTACATAAAAAAAAAAAAAAAACACATCAATCAAATAAATCCTCCCAATTCAGTACTTCCCTTCTAATTTATGCGGGAAGGCGTAACTAACAATAAATTCAAACTAGTGGAGCGCTTAAAAAGCTGCATTGTCGACAATGGGCACTAATAAATTACACCTTGCGGTTGCAATAATGGAAAAGCGAATTCTAGAAATTGTCTATACTTCATCAAACTCAGGCAGTAATTTGTAAAGAAATTGAAATATTGCTTCCAGCTTCAACATTCTAACAGATCGCTGGTACAGATCCAAAGAAATGAAAGAAAGAAATCTATTCTAAAAATATACAGTGAGTTTTCTTCTTCCCCCGTTCTGGGTTCCCAAAAAGAAAAGCTGCTTTACTAAAACTCTGTACGCCTATTTATAACTTTCAGAAATTGGGCTTTGATTCAGCTCCGGTGGATTTCCACCCCAAAATCAATGGCTTGACTCTTTGTTTTAGGTCGCGACTTCAAAAGCGTCGCGGCGTAAATCCCTAGTTTGGTTTGTCGAGTGCACGTGGTGACCTCCGGGAAACTAGTTGCAACTTTCTTTCACTTGTTCTTACAATTGCTGAATTCGACCTGATGTTCTCGATCGTGACCTGGTTTCTTCAGTTGCCTTTGATTAGTGGTTGCGACATGAATTCTTTGTCGTGACCATGTTAGTTGTCAGCAGTGAGACCTCTGGTTGTTACCTCCATTTTCTTGTTTCCAGGAATTGGTGTCGCGACCTCACTCTCTTTGCCTTTATTGTATTTCTGTGTCGCGACCTCGATTCGATGTCGCAACCTCATTTATGTTGTCATCCTCTTTGCTTCTTAGTCATGGCTTCTCTTTCATATTTGCGACATCATGGATTCATCTTTAACTTTCCAGCGGGTCATGACTCAGCTATTTGATGCACATTTTCTTGTTGCGATGTGGACATTGGGTGCGACCAAATATTTTTCTTTAATCCTTTGTAATTCTTCTCGACCTCGAGTATCTGCGACCATCCGCTGCTTCCTATCGATCGCGACCTCATTTCTCAATCTCAGCCCCATTTTCTTCCAATTTTTCTATTCACAGTCCGCATTTGAATGTTACGCCTATTTTTGAATATATGTGTGACCTCGATTTGATAATCGCGACATGTGATTTCTGATACGATTATGTTGATCTTTGTTGCGACCATATTTTTCTGACCCTTCAATAAATTCTATGTCACGACTTCAGTTCCATGTCGTGGTCTGGCTGTCTTGTTTTCTACTACTTCAAAAGCATATCGTGACCTTGATTGGAGTCTCCAACTTATATCTTTGTCGCAACCTGAAATTGCCTAGCAGAGACATTGCAAGTCCATTGACATTATTACTTCACGGTAGCGACATTATTTCTCTATTGTGACCAACAATATCTTCTTTTCGTGTCGCGACCTCAAAACGGTGTCGCGACATTATCTTCTTTGAAGTCCCTCTGTCTTGATACCAAACAAGTGCTCTTACATCGCCATGACATTTTGGCATAATATGACTTATGGCCGCGACCTCGATTCTCTGTCACGACTTCAAAACTAATGTGTTAGTCAATTGCTTGTCGCGACCTTAAAATTCTGTTGTAACCAGACTTGTTCACCTTTGGTGTCGCAACCTCAGAATGGTGTCGCGACATGAAATCCTTCCTTGACTCTTTTGTCTGGCAACTTCTCCTTTATGCAACAACTTTTCACTCAGCATAGTATGACTTTTGGTCGCGACCTCGTTAGCCATTAGGCCCATTTTCGCCGATCCCTTCTTTGGAATTTTCATTTTGCCAATTATTTACGCAAAATAGAAATTTGGTAAATAGTATATATTTGCATAAAACAACAATCACATTGTAAAACGATTAGAAAAATGGACTAAAAAATTGATGAGTTTTATTCATCAATTCCCCAAACTTAAAATTTTGCTTATCCCCAAGCAAAGAAAAGAAAGATTTGTTTGTTCTCAAAAAATTTAACTTTATTTTGAAGGACATTTTTATGTTCTACAGCACAATCTTCTCTTATTCCACCCCTTGACTTGAGCAAGAAGATTGCAGTATCATTTCAAACTTTAGTTTTCAGGCGAGAAAAGAAATGTTTTCAACCTCTTAATACAAATAAACTTAAATCTTGCATAACTTGATTAGATCAATAGATCTTGTTACGTGAGTGTGTGGGTCTTCTTTCCTTTTTCCTCTTCTTGTTGAATTAGTTAATCTTGAGGATCTCCTTAGGATACTAGTCAAGTCCCATAGCTTGTTTTCATATTGATCTCCACTAATGTGAGTAAATTCAACCTTTAAGATCAAATAGGTCTTTTAGGCTTATAATGTTAGGCTTGGGTAATTGGGTGGACAATTGGAAAATTTTATGTTGCAAATTATCCAAATTCCATTCTTTCTTTCTATCTAATGGCCTTCATCTTTCATCATTTTCCTTCCTTGTAATGTAAACTCCCCCAACTTGGCTTTGTACATCATCTTGGATGTTGTGGCTCCTTGGGTTGCCATCTTCAACTTATCAGTTCAGTCCCTTTTTACTAGAACTCTTTTCATTTCTCTTTATTTTCAAAGAATTGGAATAGTGCAATGTTTTGTCTTCTTAGGCTTTCTATCACTCTTAGAGAACTTTGGGCTAGCAAACTCCTTACAGTTGACATTAAGTGCAGGTGTAGAGACACCCCTCTGAGCTTAATTGTTCAAGAGATGAGCCACAAGATAAAACTTATTCATTCAACTTTTCTCCTTATCTCTAGTTCTTCAATTTATTTATTTATTTATTTTTAAATCCATCCTTGTAATCCAGAAAAGAAATATTTTCTCTGACATTTCTTGCTGATAAACATCCTTATTCTAAAAGCGATAATTTGGGTTCTTTCTTCTTTGAGTTAGTGTAAGGGGAGGATTTTAGGTTTCTAATTGCTATTTGAAGAAATTAGGCATTTTGGCTAAACATGGAACCCGAGTGTATGCCTTTGCATATAATGAGGTAGGTTTGAAAAAGGTTCAAGAATTTCAAAGATGGCCTCTATCACTTCACGATAATTGTTTTACCTAGTTCGCCTTGACCGATAATCTACAACGAGTTCACAGGATCTTGTACCCTTGATTGTGAATCACCAGGAAGATGTTCCTAATCCACTATTAAAGTTTTAAGGAATTTTTCTTGACCATGTGCATTGTTTTTTCAAGATTTGTATTGACTCACTGTCTATACACACAACTTTAATCATCTTATTTGTTCTTTCAATTGTGTACCTTTTCCAAATTCTGCAATTTAAACTTGGTTCAAACTAAAACTGCAACTTCTTATTTCAATTCACTAGTTCCTGCTCTTGTTTCTCTTATTACAATCCTTCCTAGTTATAAAATACCTTTGCGGGACTATTTCACTCTTTTAAATTCTTCCTTTTGAAGGTTCTACAATCACAATTTGATCAAACAACTCAATGCAATCAACATTTCATATAATTTAGTAATGTAATGAACACACTTTATTAAGCAAGCGGAATCTCATTATTAATGGTTAAACATCAAATATTCAATATTACACAATAAGTCTCTCTAATTATACAAATACTAATGCAAAAATACAATTAGTCTTTGTGCAAAACCGAAGGCAAAGTCTCTTTTCATGATCTAACACCCTATGTCTTATCTAAAAGCTTCCTCCCTAAAGAGTGCGACTCTGCTCTATCAGTTCCCCCTAATCATGGATGTGCGTAGGAAGAAAGGGTTGAAGCAAGGTCAGAGCAAGACCTCTCACATGTGGTTGACAGAAGAACAGACCCAATAAGGTGGGCTTTTTCCTCCCCTCCTCTGGATGATGGGAGTCCTGGTTAACCCTTCTTCCAATTCCCTTCCCATCATCCATCCTTTCAATGATAGAGCATCATTTGGAATCATGATTGGAATTGGTTTGTTTTTCGACTCCATTCACTCCATATGCTTTGCATTTGCACCTTTGGAACTCATCTTTTTCCTCATCCTCCTTTTTCTTTATTTTCATTGTTTATTCTATCTGCATTCTCCCATCCTTTTATAGTGACTTGGGTTCTCAGGGGAATGAAGAAGTCTTTCAAATCTCTCTTTAACATTCCCGATAAACAATTCAAGTAGTATCGGGATCAAGCGCTCTGGGCTATTTCAATAGGAATTTTTGGAGAAAAGGAGGAAACCTTAGAAGTTAGATACTTTCCTTAAGAGGCATTGAATATCTTTAATTCTATTTGAAAATTGGACTTCTTTCTTCCAGACATTTGAACTAGGCAATTCTCTCTTTGTTACTTCTTTATCCGATTGTTCATTTTCCAATTGCTAGAGTTGTATGATATATTTCAACCACCAGTTTCAAATTGTATCTTGATACCATTGCTTGTCGAAGCTAAGCATCGGCATATATTCATTTGGGAACAAATCATGCTGTCATTCATTATCATATCAAGAACTTTCTCTCTCATGCAGTAATAAGGAATTCAAAATCAACAGGAAGAAATAAAAAAATAGAAATAAAAATAAACATAAGATGTGCAATGTCTTTTTAGATTTATCTTAGAGAATAAAAATACTCCCCCTTGTAGTTCATTGCTGCATATTCTATCTGAGAAATCCTTAGATCCTTCCATTTTTCTCTTGCAGCTTCATTGTCCTAAAATTCAAACAACATACAAAATAAAATAAAGAGTTTAAACCTAAAGGGAAGCAAAAGAATTCAAAATTAGCTACTTGAACTCATTCTAATAATAAGATAACTAAAAATAAATAGGTCAAATATAAGTAAAGTGAAACTCATTGATCTCTAAACCTCTCTAGTTAGATCTGGATTAGACTTCTTTGCTATGGATTTCTTGTTTGACAATTTCCTTCCCACTTGAACAAGGAATCAATCATATTTCTTCCATACTACTGCTTTAATAGCTGACCATTCACTTTAAACTCTTCTCCATTACTGGTTTTCAATGTCACTGCCCCAAAGGTTGTACTTGCCACTACTGTATAAGGGCCACTCCATTTTGACTTCAATTTCCTTGGAAAAAGCTTTAGTCTGGAGTTAAATAAATGGACCTTATCTCCTATCTTGAATTCCCTCCTCAAAATCTTTTGATCATGCCATTTCTTTGTCTTGTCCTTGTAAATTCTGGCATTATCATAAGCTTCATTTCTCATCTCTTCCAATTCATTCAGTTGGAGTAGTCTTTCTTTCTTCGCGGCTTTAGAGTCAAAATTCAACTTGATGGCCACTTTTAGCTATATTCTAATTCGAAGTATGTGACAAGGTTTAGCAAAAACAAGAATGCCCCGTGTGGGACATTCCAATGGGGTTTTATATCTGATCCTGTGGGTCCCACAATGCATCATCAAGCTAAGACCAAATCTCTCCTCTTTTGGAACTCACAGTCTTTTCAAGAATTTTCTTTGTCTCCTGCATTGGAAATTCCGACTTGCCCGTTTGTTTAGGGATGATAAGCTAAACTCATTGTGTTTTATTCCATACCTGTTCATGAGTTTTTCAAACACCTTGTTTGCAAAATGGCTCCCTCCATCACTAATAATAGTCCTAGGTGTCCTAAATCTGCTCAAGATATTTCTTTGTAAGAATTCCACAACTGTATTAGCATCATTCTTAGGACAAGTTGTTGCTTCCACCCATTTGGATACATAATCAACAGCTAGGAGTATGTATATATTTCCAAAAGAAGATGGAAAAGGCCCCATGAAGTCTATTCCCCATACATCAAATACTTGCACCACCAGGATACCATGTAGGGGCATTTCATGCCTTTTTTTTTTATATTCCCCATCCTTTGGCATCGATCACAAAGTTTCACCCATTCAAAACAATCTTTGAAAATAGTAGGCCAATAAAAACCTGATTGGAGAATTTTGTGGGTTGTTTTGTCTCCTGCAAAGTGTCCTCCATAAGGTGATGCATGACATTCTTGTAAAAATTTTCCTTGTTCACTTTCTGGTACACACCTTCTATTGATCATATCAGCTCCTCTCTTGAATAATAGTGGGTCATCCCAGATGTAAAACCTGTTGTCAGTCCTCAGTTTCTTCCTCTGTTGGTAGCCGAATTCTGGTGGCATCACTCCACAAGCTAGAAAGTTCACAATATCAGCATACCAAGGTAATTGGAATGACAACTGAAATAACTACTCATCTGGAAATTTTTCTGTTTCTTCCATTTCTTCTTCTTTCACAGTAGACTTTTCAACTCTTGACAAGTGATCAGCTATCACATTGTCACAACCTTTCTTATCCTTGATCTTAAGATCAAATTCCTGTAGTAACAAAACCCATCGTCAGTCTTGAAAGCCTTCTTTCTTGGCCATCAAATATTTGGTTGCGACATGATCGGTATGGATAATGGCGATGGGACCCCAATATATATGACACGAACTTTTTCACATGCAAATACCATAGCCAGCATCTCCTTTTTGTGGTTGAGTAATTCTCTTACTTCATTGAAGGTTTTGCGGAATAGTATATGGCCTAAACATTTTGTCGGCTTTGCGTCCCAATCGGCTTCCGTTGAATAGTCTTTGGCATCTTTACTTAATCGAATTCCTTGTTCGATGGTTTGGCCATGATAGGAGCTAACTAATCTGGATTTGATTTCCTCAAATGCACATTAGCGGGACTCATCAAATTAAACTTGACATCCTTCTCCAGTAATCTACATAATGGTCTTGTTATTTTTGAGAAGTCTTTAATAAATCTTCTATAAAAACCATGTCCCAAAGACTTCTTATTTCTTGATTGTTGTTTGTAATACTAAAAATACCAGAAATTTTTATAATAATTTTGTTATATATTCGGGTATAGTTGAAATAACAGTTTCAGGAATCTTGATAAATTGACAGAATTGTGAAATGTAAATTGAAAGTGTGAGCATATGATTTAATATTATATGCTAAAATGAGAAAATTAGTGAACCGGAAATAGCAGTGAAAATAATAATGCAAATTTGGCAAATGAAGGGCGAAGTGGAATAATAGGAGACTTAAATGAAATAATGGGTTTGAGCGAGCAACAGCTTAAGAAGAATAAGTGACTTAAGACAGGTGGAAAATGAAAGTATAATAAATGTTAGGCCAAACAAGGCCTTACACTTGAAGGAGTTATAAAAGCCAAAATGCGGTCTTAGGGCTCATATGAGCAAATCACGTTTTGGAGAAGGAGAGAGGAGAAAAAGGAGAAGAAATCTAGGGTTTGCAAGGAGGAGTGGCTTGGTTGGCTTTGCTTCCCATTTCTTGCTCCTATGAGACCAAGCAACATACAAGAGGGGATTTGGAAGAGCAAGGTGAAAATCAAAGCCTAGCCTCATTCCTTTTGATTTGGATTTGGGTGGCCTTGAGAGAAAAGGGTTTTCATTGATTCTAAGCCACTTTGGAGTTGTTTGGGTAGATTCCATGGTGGATTTTGATATGGGACGAATTGGAGAAGATTTGTGGAAGAAAATGTGTGAAAATGCCAAAATCCGCATTTTGGGCAAAAACCACGTGAGTAATTACCCGTCACCAGAAGAATTGGTACCCAGTACCATGATGCAGTGGGCAATCGGTGGTGCACTTCAGCCGATACTGAATGCCAGGCGTGGACAAAGCGAGTGCAGAGATGCCGGTCCAAGTGGTACCAGTACCACTACTTCTAGCTGCCCTGTTTTTGCATATTTTGAGCCAGACAAGTCGGTATTCATGCACCCGATTGTTAGGGACCCTAAGGAAATGATTAATGGGGGTTGAATAAGAGTAGAACTAAATGAAAAGCGTCTTAGGAATTCATCTTGAGTGAGACTTAGTGTCTTAACTTGAGAATTTGTTAACAAAATAAATTCGTAATTCACTAAAATGGTTTAACAATTGTTTATCCACTAAGAGTGAAGTGAGTGTTATTGACTAGGGGCGGGTGATGATGCCTAACACAGGATCTGAGATCGAAGAGAAGAGCTAGATTAATGACTTCGGTTTGTTCTCTAACTATTCTTATTTTAATATTTTGGTAGTTTACAGTAACTATGAAATAGTACGAATAAGTATATAAATAAGTCACATGAATAATTATATGAAATGAATACGTGAATGGTATGTGGGAAATGAAAGTACATAGATTAAGTATATCTTTGAAAAGATAATACGAAGTGAATAAGGAATTGAAATGTGATATTTGAAAGCTAGGCGAATGTGAATGATGATAGGGCGGAAGATTAAATTAGCGGGAATCCGTCATAAATCTTGAATTGAATGATATATCGAATGAACCGCGGCGGGATGCTAAATAAACGCCGTCGCGAGCGCGAGTATCAATGTCCCACTTGTGGGATGCGCTAATCATTGTCCGGCATGATGAAGTATGGCGTGAAGAAATGTCCCGCACTTGGTGGGATGCCAATTGGCATCCGTCGCCCGATGGCATCATGGCATTTAGTGATACCACGGTGCACCAAGCGGCATCCCGTCATGATGGGGGCCGAATTGTTAAATGTGTAGCATTGCGAATAATGATGATAAGGGCGGGATTCATCGATGGAATCCGTCGAGAAATGTAATTGAATAGTCAAAGTGAAATAACCAGCATTGACGAGTGTAAATGAGATTTTATGTATATGCTTAATCATAAATTGAATTGTGAATTGAATTATTGCATTGAAAATGCATATTTGTGATATGATAAATGACTTGTAAAATGAAGCGTCACGAGTGAATAAGCATGAGTATATGTTGATATAATAGGCATGGTTTGATGTTAAATGCATGTCAAGTTAAATTTGAATATTGGAATAGAACTGTATAGAACCACTAAGCATAGAAAATGCTTAAGCGTATAGTTATATGCGCGGGTATCGAGAAGTAAGAGCGAGGCCAAGATCCGCGACCTTGAGTCACGAGAGAGTGCGGCGTATAAGTATATACTCGTCATTTGCATATCATTCCTTTTGAGCAGTGGTATTTGTGGACAAAGGGTTAAACTTTGAACCTTGATTTTGTATATCATTACGAAAAGGCATGAATGCCTTCCTTATCAAATGTATTTTGTTAAATGTTTATGTACCTACCGAATTGCATTGAAATTATGAAAGCGTGCATGGGCTTGCCCAAAACTGAAACCGCTTCTGCAATGAAATGACATAATAAAATGTTTTGATAAGATAAATGAAAAAGTCGGAGTAAACCGGGCTCCGGTTCGGATCCGTATTCGGGTCGGGCCGGGGATTTGGGTCGCGACATTTTTGAAAAAGAAAATTTAATAACACGGAAAATAAAAAGAAATAAACGGCGTGCGGGGTTTGGTTGGACTCATGTCCAGATTCGATTGGGCTCGGGGTAGCGTGGTGGTAGAAGAGTCTTTATAATGGAAACCTTTGCTTGTTCTCTTCCGGCCTGCTTTGCGAAATTCTATGCCCAAGTCTGATACCTTAGGTTACCATGAAATGACATTTTCTCAATTCAAAAGCTAGGTTCTTGTCTGGCATACGTAATCTTGTCCCCAATTACGTAGGCAATGTTAGCGGATCCATAAGCTGTGAAGTTATCCATGAATATCTCCATAACCTCCTCTGCTAAATCTAAAACATTGACATCGAGCATCTTTGGAAAATGCTTGGATCATTGCATAACCTAAATGACATTCTTCTAAAAGCAAATGTACCATAAGGGCATGTGAAAGTAGTTTTCTCCTGGTCTTTAGGTGTAATAGCAATTTGGTTATATCCAGAATATCCATCAAGAAAACAGAAGTGAGGATGTTCTGCTAACCTGTCCAACATCTTATCACTGAAAGGCAAGGGAAAATGATATTTCCTAGTTGCATTATTCAATTTTCTATAATCTATACACACCCTCCATCACATCCACGAGTTCTTGTAGACTCAGTTCATTCCTTTCATTTCTGATCATAGTGAATCCACCCTTCTTAGGAACCACATGAACTGGGCTCACCCAAGGACTGTCTGATATTGCATAAATAAATCATGCATTTAGCCATTTCAGTACTTCCTTTCTTACAACATCTTTCATCATAAGGTTCAGCCTCCTCTAGTGTTCAACTGATGTTTTTGCATCATCATTCAGTAGGATTTTGTGCATGCAAATAGAAGGACTCTCTGCTAGATCTTCAATTGACCAGAAAGCGCTAGCCTCCTTGTATTCCCTTAGAATGCATGCATTGCTTGTTCTTCGATTTTCTCGGTCGATTTAGGCGTATGATTCTTGGTTTCCCTTGTTATAGTTCTAAAAAAGCATATTTCAGATGACTGGGCAATTCCTTCAAAATTAACCTTTCTGCACTAGTCTCTTGTTTAGAAACTTTCTTTTCTTGGCTGCTTGAATTTTCTTGACTATTTTCATTCATACTCAAGACTGTTTCCCTATTTTACCAAGGCGGAATACGAGGGAGTTCCTGTCAACCTCTCAATATACTGGAAATTCATCTCATTTTCATTGATAGAATGCTAAAGGTTACAATCAGAGATCATTTCAAAACTGATCGGACTATTGTTATCTACAGCATTACAATTTTCTGCATCAACATCAGATTGTGTCAAGCTTTTGTCCAGGTTGAAGTGCAGCATTCATTTCCACCATAAGGTCGGTTACCCTTTTCACATCGATCAAGGTAGCTCAGGTTGCTAAGAGGTCTTCTGCTGCTTGAGAGGGACTGGTTGTCTTCTTCCATTTCATAACCACAAAGTCCACCCGGGGAAGATAAATTTCCCTACTTGACTGACACATCTTCAAGAACACCTTTTGGTTGAGCCATGGATCCTATCGACCATCGGTAGTATAATTGTTGTTGGGGTAAGTTCCCCGAACTCAATCTCTGTGCAACGATAAGGGCATCAAGTTGATGTTGGCTCCTGAGTCATATAAGGCTTTCTTGAACTCATATATTTCCCTATTAAGTAGGGAATGGTGAAATGCACAGGTCTTTCATTTTTCTTGGTAAACTTCTCGAATAAGCTGCCTTCTGATAGCGGAGTTAAGTTCACCTATTCCTTCCTCAAACAATCTTCTTCTTCACCTTTCGGTATCTCGACCCGAGAAATTTTGCATAATTTGGAATTTGATTGATTGCCTCTACAAGGGAATATTTATTTATATTTTCTTGAAAATTCGAGGAATTTGAAAATTGTTCTTCCTTCCTTGCTTTTGAATCCTACATGAAGTGGAGCTAGAGTGTAAGCTTTAACCTTCTCATGTTTACGCTCCACCTTTTCTCGATTTGCTCGGTTTGCACACACTTTTACCATTCTGTAGTCTTCTCTGTCTTGCTCCTTCCATTATCTCCTCCAGTTGCTTTCTCTTCTTTTTGATCAGTCTTCTCTTTCTCTTCTGCTCTGTTGTTACTCATTTCCTTACCCTCCTTGGCCCGGGCTGCCTCTGAGTCCTTTGGATTTCCCGAGTGTCACTAAGGAATGCATTCTTGTTACGGTTTTGCAAGGTCAGGCCGGGTTAGCCTTTGTGTTTCAAATTTCTTCGGGGAGGCATTTGTGTTGGCTTGAAACACATTTGTGAGTTGGATTTAGAGCTTCCAACTCGACAGAATTTCCATTCATGGAGTGTAGGCGGCTACATCCCCCATGAGCGCCGCATACGCTCCTCAAATGGCCCGGGTCCTCTTCGACCTTGATATTCATTTCTTTGATCTCTCCTTCTTAACTGCTTTGTTGGAACCTTGGTGGATGATACCTTGCTGGAAATTACGCCTGTCTTTGACCTTGTGATGCTCCTCGCTGAGAAGTTCTCATGGTTCCTCAGTCTTTAGTTGTAATGTGTGGAGCAAGTTGGGTTTAGTTGAAATGATAGCTTCTCTGTTCATTCGAGTGTCGGGCTCTCAGGCGCATGGGATCTCCGTTGGGCGATCCTCGGCCTCTCACGATTCCACCTCTCTCTTTGCTCCCGATCTCATGGGGCGGAATGCGGTTTATCTTGTTTATCCATCACATTGCATAATAGAATCTAACTTTGCTTCCATGGAAATCATCTTGTTAAGGTCAATGACTCCACTCCCTTTTTCATTGTTGTAGCTCCTTGTAAATTCAGAAGGAGCTTTCATGTTGCATTTAGCTAGGTCTGCTATCAAATCCCTTGCCTCCTCTGCACTTTTCCTCTTGAATGCCCATGTGAGAAGCATCACATGATACCTTTGAGAAGTATCATTCGAGTGATAGACAATATCCATTTGTGTCTTCATATCTGCCATGCATAGGACATCTCTTGACAACCTTTTGTACCTTTCCCATGCGTTATACAAGCTTTCATCACTCTTTATTCAAGTTACTATGATTTCCCTTCTTCTTTCGGTTGTGAGGGATGGGGAAAAATTACGCACAGGAATCTTCCTGTCTTCCCATGTATCCGTGAGCCATATGGTAATGAATCATACCATGTGGGCGTATCTCTTAAGGAAAAGGGGGAAGAGTCTGACTTTATCACCTACGATCTCACCATTCGGCTTAAGCGTGTTTGCCATCACGAGGAATCTTCAAGGTGTTCATTAGGAACCCCGATTAGGATAGCCGATGTGATCCTGGCCCCGAGCATGGTGATCAATGCTGGTTTTAGCTCAAAGTTGTTGGCCTCTACAGCGGTATCCCGACTATAGTATTCTGGATGACGAGGCCTCCGGGAAATCCTCCATTTGTATCTTGGTGGAGGCCTTTGCATTCTTTGTTTCTTGTTCATTGTCGATCAATTCTTTCATACTTTTGGTTGCTTTTTGCTGGTACTTTCCTTCGCTTCTTAGTTTTCTTTCAATTCAAAATCTACAGAGCCGAGATCATATTTTAAGCTTCTTGTGCGTTAATCAACCCACGAAATGGAGACATATTGAATTAGTGGAAACAGTGGTATCACCCGATCATATATCCTTTAAGTGCTCTAAGATCATTAACTTAATAAGTAAAAATTTCTTTGTCAGCTTGTTTTTGAGTGTTCTTTTATAAAATAAAGAAAATGTATAAATTTTCATTTCTCTCTTTTGTCCAGAATATTAATTTATTCCAAATCATTTGTCTGTGTGTGTGATAAAATTTGTTTTCCTTTTATTATATAGACTAAACCTCTCAATTTAATACCTCTACAAGAGATTTACAACTTTCTTGTGGCCATGTCAAATTGGACTGGAGTTTCTTTAAAATGAATAAAACTGGTTTAATGTTCTGGAATTATGAATGAGTTTAGTCTATGACAGCACGCAAGTGCCTGAGTCATACAGTAGCAAAAAATGGATGTAAGTCGAGATATCATTCCATAGAGATTGACTTGGATTCTCGAAACTAACAACTAACTTCTCAATATCCATACTACTCCCGAACCTCAATGATAAAATTTATCAACTAAAGATTAAGGATAATTGTCTTAAAGATAACCTGAAAGAACTTATGACATTAAAAAATTAGCTAATGAACTTATATACACTATGATTAGTTAAGCTGAAAACTTGATTCTACGTAAGAATTGAACACTAATGAAATCTTGTGTCTGATCAATTTACGCGTATGTCCATTTAAAACTCTATCCTAAATTTGGATATGGATTTTCAAAGATGTGCGATATTGAGTTAGTTTCTCCTTTTATTCACCAATTAAATATCCATGTTTCTCTCGAATACAGGGGTTTAATCAGCTACTTTTATTCAACATATTCTTTACAAGATTTGGGTATTTTTCTTTCTCAATACTTCATACCCATTTCTTGAGACTGCAGATTTCTTACTTCCCAAATCAGGGTTGTTACAAGACTTCTGACTTAATTGATGACTCATCCTTCAAATCTAATGGATACTTCCCTTCCCTTGATTAGATCTCATTGCTGCAGAGTTAGAGTTTTCCATCGGATTAAGGTGAAATCTCCCGATGATTTAAATTGATAAAATAATATTCCCTCCAACATCAATTGTAAGTGGTAGGTATTTATCTAAGTGAACTCCTCGAGCTCAATAGTTCTTCAATAATGGTCCAACATACCCACAATTAAAATGTTCACAACTCTCGAGAATCGCCATCTACGTGTCCTAAAAGGACCTCCACGAAAATCGGGAGCGAGGATACAATCCTTGGACGGGTATTCAAAGCTACTATTGGGAACAATTACATAAAAAAAAAAAACACATCAATCAAATAAATCCTCCCCAAATTCCAGGTACTTCCTTCTAATTTATGCGGGAAGAACGTAACTATGATAAATTCGAGCTAGTGGAAAGTTGCACCGAAAAGCGTCTGATCGACAATGGAGCAACGATAAATTACACCGCTAGGTTGCAATAAACGGAGAAAACGAATTCTAGAAATTGTCTATACTTCATCAAACTGAGGCGATAATTTGTAAAGAAATTGAAACATTACTTCCGGCTTCAAAATTCTAACGGTCATTTGGTTTAGATCGAAGGAAATGAAAGAAAGAATCTATTCTAAAAATATACAGTGAGTTTTCTTCTTCCCAGTTAGGTTCCCCAAAGAAAAAATTTGCTTTACTAAAACTCTGTACGCCTATTTATAACTTTCAGAAATTGGGTCTGATTCCAAGGCTCAGTGGATTTCACAAATCAATGGCTGACTCCTTTATTTTAGGTGTGACTTCAAAAGCTTGTCGCGATGTAAAATCCTACTTTAGTTTGCCAAGTGCATGCGTGACCTCGAGCGGATTTGCAACTTTCTTTCACTTATTCTTACAATTCTTGAATTGTGACCTTATGTTCTCGATCGTGACTGGTTTTAACCCCCGATTGCCTTTGATTAGTGGTCGCTGACATGAATTCTTTGTCGTGACCATGTTAGTTGTCAATAGTGAGACCTCTGGTTGCGACCTCCCTTTTCTTGTTTCTAGGAATTGGTGTCGCGACCTCACTCTCTTTGCCTTTACTGTATTTCTGTGTCGCGACCTCGATTTGATGTCGCGACCTCATTTTTGTTCTCATCCTCTTTGCTTCTTGGTCACAGCTTCTCTTTCATGTTGCGACATCCTTCGATTAATCTTTAACTTTCAAGTAGGTCATGACTCAAAAGCTGGCACATGCCTTGTTTTCTTATTTGCGGCGTGGACGTGGAAATTAGCGACCAAGTATTTTCTTTAATCACGTAACTCTTCGCCTCAAAAGTATGCCAGCGACCATCGCTAGCTACATCCGGTCAACCTCATTCCGGTCTCAACAATTTCCCTTCCAATTTTCTATTTACAGTCCGCGACTGTTGTTTTTTACCTTTGTTTTAGAATATGTAGCGACCTCGAATTTGATGTCGCGACATGATTTGTTACTTGATTATGTTGATCTTTGTTGCGATCATGTTTTTCGACCGCCAATAAATTCTATGTCATGACTTGGTTCCATGTCGACTGGTATCTTGTTTTCTACTACTTTCTATGTCGTGACCTCAGCATATCGCGACCTTGATTGGAGTCTCAACTTATATCCTGTTTTTGCAACTGAAATTGCACAGTAGAGATTCTGATCCGATGGCATTACTTCACAGTCGCGACATTATTTCTCTGTTGCGACCAACAATATCTTCTTTTCGTGTCACAACCTCAAAACGGTGTTGCGACATTATCTTCTTTGAAGTCCCTCCTGTCTTGGTCTCAGCAAGTGCTCTTCTGTCGTAACAGCTTTTGTTTGGCATAGTATGACTTATTCTCCTTTGGTGTCGCGACCTTAGAATGGTGTCGCGACATGAAATCCTTCCTTGAAGTTCTTCTTTCTGTCTTAACCTTCTCCTTTGTCGCAACAACTTTTCATTCAGCATAGTATGACTTCTGGCCGTGACCTCGATTCTCTGTTGCGACCTCATGTAGTACGTGAGCTGCTTTCACTTAGTCCTTCTTTGGAATTTTCATTTCTACGATTATTTTGCGAAAATAAGGGAAATTTGGTAAATGATACATATTTCTACATAAAAACAAGCAATCACATTGTAAGAACAATCACATCAATAAGCCACAGAAACTCATTATGTGTTTATTATACTGTTCATGAGCTTCTCAAACACCTTATTTGAAAATGGCTCCTCAATCAATAATGGTCTAGGTGTTCCAAATCACTCAAGATATTTCTTTGTAAGAATCTAACTGTATTAGCATCATTCTTGGGACAAGTACATTTGCTTCCACCCATTTGGATACATAATCCTGACTAAGTATGTATATCTTTCTAAAAGAAAATGGACCACAATGAAGTCTATTCCCCATACATCAAATAATTTCACCACCAGGATACCATATAGGGGCATTACATGCCATTTACTGATATTTCCCTTCCTTTGGCACTGATCACAAAGTTTCACCGATTCAAAACAATCTTTGAAAATAGTAGGCCAATAAAAACTTGATTGGAGAATTTTGTGGGTTGTTTTGTCTCCTGCAAAGTGTCCTCCATAGGGTGATGCATGACATTCTTGTAAAATTTTGCGTTGTTCACTTTCTGGTACACACCTTCTGATGAACATATCAGCCCTTCTTTTAATAATTAGATGCGTCGGATGTAAAACCTGCTGTCGTTCTGTTCTTCTCTGTTGGTAAACGATTACGGTGGCATCACTCCATAAGCTAGAAAGTTCACAATATCAGCATACCAAGGTAATTGGAATGACAACTGAAATAACTTTTCATCTGGAGAATTTTCTGCTACTTCCATTTCTTCTTCTTTCACAGTAGTCTTTTCAACTCTTGACAAGTGATCAACAATCACATTGTCACAACTTTTCTTATCCTTGATCTCCAGATCAAATTCATGTAGTAACAACACCCATCTGATCAGTCTTGCCTTAGCTTCTTTCTTGGCCATCAAATATTTTATTGCAGCATGATTAGTATGGATGATGACATGCGACCCCAATATATATGGCCTGAACTTTTCACATGCAAATATAGCCAGCATCTCTTTTTAGTAGTTGAGTAAATTCTCTTGAAGCTTCACTGAAGGTTTTATTGGGAATAGTATGGCCTAAACATTTTGTCGGCTTTACGTGTCGGCTCCGTTGCATAGTCATTATCGCACATAATCTCAAATTCTTTGTTCCAGTCTTGTTTGGCTATGATAGGAGCTTCAACTAATCTGGATTTGATTTCCTCAAATGAATATTGGCAGGACTCATCAAAATTAAACTTGGCATCCTTCTCCAATAATCTGCATAATGGCCTTACTATTTTTGAGAAGTCTCTAATAAATCTTCTATAAAAACCAGCATGTCCCAAGAAACTTCTTATTCCTTATTTGTTGGTGGCGAAGAGTCTTTATAATGAAACCTTTGCTTGGTCCCACTTCAAACCTTGTTGTAGAAATTCTATGCTAAGTACAATGCGCCTATCACCGCTAAATGACATTTTTCCCAATTCAAAGCCAGGTTCTTATCCTGCTGTGAAGTAATGTCCCTAAATTCTACAGGCAATGTTCAGCTGGATCCATAGCGTGAAGTCATCCGCCAGATAATATCTCCATAACCTCACACTTTAAATCACGAGAACATAGCATCATACATCTTTGGAAAGTAGTGGACATTACATAGCAATTGACATTCTTCTAAAAGTAAATGTACCATAAGGGCATGTGAAAATAGTTTTCTCCTAGTCCTCAGGTGCAATAGAAATTTGGTTATATCCAGAATATTCATCAAGAAAACAGAAGTGAGGATGTCTTGCTAACTGTCGACATCGTCGATGAAGGCGAGGAAAATGATCTTTCTGGTTGCATTATTCAATTTTTGTAATCTGCCACACCCTCCATCACATCCGCGATTCTTAGGAATCGGTTCATTCCTTTCATTTGCGATCCGCAGTGAATCCACCCTTCTTAGGAACCACATGAGCCGGGCTACGCGAAATTGTCACGATGTGCATAAATAAATCACGCATTTAGCCATTTCAGTACTTCCTTTCTTACAACATCTTTCATCACAGGGTTCAGCCTCCTTTGGTGTTCAACTGATGTTTTTGCATCTTCATTCAGCAGGATTTTATGCATGCAAATGGAAGGACTGATACCCTTTTGATTAGGCAATAGCCTCCTTGTATTTCCTTAGAATTTGCAATAGCCTTTGTTCTTCATTCTCAGTTAATTCAGTTGATATGATTATTGGTTTCCCTTGTTCTAGTTCCAAGAAAGCATATTTTAGATGACTGGGCAATTCTTTCAAATTAATATACATATGATCTCTTGTTTAGTAACTTTCTTTTCTGGACTGCTTGAATTTTCTTGACTATTTTCATTCAAACTCAAGAATTGTTTCCTATTTTGCAAGCTGGAATCACGGTTCATAATCAGCCTCTCAAGATGACAGAATTCATCTCATTTTCATTAATAGAATGTTGAAGGTTACAATCCGAGATCAAGTCAAAGCGATAGGACTATTTTTGACATCTCTGACATTACAATTTTCGCATCAACATTAGATTGTGTCAGCTTTTTGTCCGAGGTTGAAGTGGGTACTTCATTCCCACCCTTAGGTGCTCCTCCCTTTTGCACATCAATCAAGGCAGCTCCAGTTGCTAAGAAGGGTCTTCCTAACAATAGAGGGACTTGGTTGTCTTCTTCCATTTTCATAACCACAAAGTCTATAGGGAAGATAAATTTCCCTACCTTGAGGAATTCATCTTCGAGAACACCTTATAGTTGAGCCATGGATCTATTAGCCATCTGTAGTATAATTGTTGTTGGGGTAAGTTCCCCCGAACTCAATCTACATTACCAACGATAAGGGCATCAGTTGATCTTTGGTTCCCAAGTCACATAAGGCCTTCTTGAACTTATATTTCCTATTAGTAGGAGGAATGGTGGAAGAACACTTGGGTCCTTCATTTTTGCTGGAAAACTTCTTTGAATAACTGCACTGCAAGTGGCAATTAAGTTCACTATTCCTTCTTCATAAATCTTCTTCTTCCTGTTCAGTATATCTTTCAGAAATTTTACATAATTGGGCATTTGAGTGATTGCCTCTATAAAGGGAATATTTATTTCTATTTTCTTGAAAATTTCCAAGAGTTTAGAAAATTGTTATTCCTTCCTTGCTTTCTAAATCCTCTGGCAAATGGGCCGTAGGAGTGTAAGCTTAACCTTCTCCTTACACATTTACATACTTTACTTTCTCGTTTGCTCAGTTTGCATACCTTTTCTGTTTACGCGTAGTCTTCTACGTCTTTCTCCTTTACATTATCTCCTCAGTTTCTTTCTCTTCTTTTTTGATCAGTCTTCTCTTTCTCATGCTCCTTATTACTCTGTTTCCTTACCACTCGTCAGTTGAATTGCCCTCTGATCCTTTGGATTTTAAAGTGTCACTAGGAAATGCATTCTTGTCTACAGTTACGCAAGGTCAAAGCAGTTGCTGGCTCACGAGTTTCGAAGTTCTTCAAGGAAGCATTAGTGTTTGATTGAAACATTTATGAGTTGGATTTAAGAGCTTCCAACTTAGCAAATTTCTGTTCATGGGTGTGAAGCAGTTTTTTGTTATCCCCCATGAACTACAGCATCTGCTCCTCAAACGACTGGGTCCTCTTATGACCTTGATATTCAATTCTTTGCTCTCATTCTTTAGCCTAACACATTTGGAGTTGTGGTAGATGATACCCATGTGGAAGTGCCTTTGTCTTTTGGCCTTGTGTGCTCCTCCACCATATGAGAAGTTCTCATGGTTCCTAAGTGTTGGATTGTAATGTGTGGGCAAGTTGGGATTCGGCTTGAAATGATAGCTTCTTTGTTCATTCAGGTAATTGGCCTCCTCAGCTGTAAGTCTTCATTAGGCGATCCTCGGCCACTTCTCTAATTCACTCTCTTGCTCTAATCTCATGGGCATAATGCAGTTTTTTATCCTGTTTATCCATCTTGTGCATAATAGCATCTAACTTTGCTTCCATGACAATCATCTTATTAAGCTCAATGACTCCACTCCCTCTTGCTTTGCTGTAGCTCCTTGTAAATTCAGATGGGGTTTTCATGTTGCATTTGGCTAGGTATGCTATCAAATCCCTTGCCTCCTTTGCACTTTTCCTCTTGAGTGCCTCCAACAGGAAGCATCTATGATACCCTTAGAAGTATCATTCAAGAAGTGATAAGAGCAAATATCCATTTGTGTCTTGAATCCTATGCCATGCATGGGACATCTCTTCTATGACCTTTGTACCTTTCCATCTGATATACAAGCTTTCATCCTCCTTTTTGGAACACTATGATTTCCTTCTTAACAGTTGTGAGGAATGGAAAAAATCTTCCTAAGGAATGCTTCCTGACTCTTCCATTGCATTAAGCTGAGCCATACGGTAATGATTCATACCATGTAGCCGCAATATCTCTTACGGAAAAGGGAAAGAGGTTCAGCTTTATCACCTCTAGTCTCACACCATTCAACTTAACTGTGTTTTCCATCCTGAGGAATCTGCCAAGGTGTTCATTAAGATTTTCAGTTGGATGACCGATGGCGATTCTTCACGAAGCATGGTGATGGCTAGTTTAGCTCAAATTTCATTAGCGCCCGCATCGGGTTATGCGATTCTGGTATTCTACTTGAATGTGGTATCGAAAATCCTCAATTGTCTTGGTGGAGGCCTTTCTGCTGACAATGACTTGTTCAGTGATCAATTCTTTCATCTGCCATGGTTGCTTTTTTACGCTCCTTGCCCTTAAGCTGCAGGTGTTGCCGATTCGAGAATCTCACGGGAGCGGATATGATCCCCAGCTTCCTATGCATTAATCAATCTCCTAAAATGGAGACATATTGAGATTAATTGGAAACAGTGGTATCAAAAATCATATATCCTTTAAGATCTTTAAAGATCGATAGCATGCAACCCTTTACTATCAAAGCGTTTCATGCGTACTTTAAAATGTCAATTAGCACTTCACTCTTTATCAGAATATTGATTTATTCAAATCGCACAATCCTCGGCATGGCATGCAAAACTTGTTAAATGCGCGAAGATATGAGCCAAAAACCACTTAACTTAACACTTATACATGAACCTTACATTTTCTGTAGCCATGTCGAATTGAATTTGAAGTTTTCTTAAAATTGGAATAAAACTAATTTAATGTTGGAATCATGAATAGGTTTGATCTATATTTCTTGCAAGTGCAGGTCATACAAGTAGTAAATTGGTTGTAAGTCGGATATCATTCCCATAGAGATTGACTTAGTTCTCAAAATCAACTACTAACTTCTTTGAGATCCATACTATACGGATCTCTATGTAGCCAGTTTCTCTGACTTAATGAAAAATAATTGTTCTAGAAGGCGCATCTAAAAGTAAAATAAAGTTGAATTTATGATAATAGAACAAATAAAAAAACAAAATATACTGAACTGAATCAATTCACTGTGAAAAATGAACACTATCAAAGAAGTATTGTGAAACAGCTAATTTATGCACCATCATGCATTGTTACTCTGTTTTTGTCTTTACGGATTTGGAAATTGTCGAATGCCTAACAATGTGGTTGGATTTCTCCATAATTCAACGACTAAAGGCCTGCTTCTACTCTCGAAGACAAGGGTCTAACCAATTACTTATGCTTTGCACAATCTTAACAAGATCTGGGTATTTTTCTTTCTCAATACTTCATACCCATTTCTTGAGACTACAGATTTTTTGCTTCCCAAGTAAGGGTTGTTGCAAAACTTCTACAATTTGATTGATGACTCATTTGTTAAATCTAGTTGATAGTTCCATTCCCTTGATTAGATCTCAGCTAACACAGGTTCAAGAGCTTTCCAACAGATTAAGGTGAAATCTCTGATTATTTAAATTGATAATTATTCCCACGTCGACATCGATTATGAGTGGCGGAATTTATCTAAGTGAACTCTCAGAGCTCAATAGTTCTTCAATGGTAGTCTAACATACCCACCAATTGAATGTTCCTAACTCTCAGGAATCTTCATCTCTGTGTCACTCAGAGGATCTCCTGAAAATCATAGCAGGATACATACTTTGGAAGGGTATTCAATACTGCTATTGAGAACAGATCCATTCAATAACACATCAACCAAATAAATTCCAATCCAAGTAATACTCTCTCTAATTTATGCAGAAAAGACTGTAGCTAACAATAAATCCAATCTAGTGAAGCTGTGCTTCTTAATTACCGAATCACAATCTACAATGGAGTGTTGATCAAAATTCATTGTAATTATAATTCCCTGGAAGAAACGAATTCCAAAAATTGTCTGAACTTCATTAATTCCAGGCCGTAATTAGAAAAGAGAATAAAAATTAAATCCAGCTTTTACATTCTAATAGATTACTAGTTCAGATCCAGAAAAAGAAAAGAAAAGAAAGAAAAAAATCTATTCTAAAATATACGGTGAGTCTTCCTCCTCCTCCTCCCAAAAAAATGGGTTTGAGAATAAGCAGGCTAGCTTTACTAAAGCTGTATCGCTATGTATAACCTTGAAGTGGGCTGATTCCAAGGCTTCGGTGGATTCTCTAAATTCAATGGCCCAACTCAACGTTTTAGTCCACGTCTCGAAGCTTGTCGATAAAATTCTAGTCCTAGTTTTTCGAATTGATTCGTGACCTCGAGGAAGCCCAGTGTGACTTCTCACTTTGTAGTTGCAATTGTTGAGCTACGACTTGATGTTTTCTGTTCCAACTTGTTTCTTCAGTTGCAATTCGATTAGTGGTCGCAACATGAATTCCTTATCGTGACTATGTTAGTTGTCAACAATGAAAACCCTGTTGCGACCTCATTTTTCTTGTTTCTAGGAATTGGTGTCGCGACCTCAATTCTCTCTTGCCTTTACTGCATTTCTATGTCGCAACCTTGATCCAATGTCGCGACCTCATTTTTGTTGTCAGCCTCTTTGCTTCTTGGTCACTGCTCCTCTTTTCATGTTGCATTCAGTTGTCTCGAGCCTTCAAGCAGGTCGCGACTCAACTTTGCTAGTCTGCTTATTTTCTTGTCGCGACGTGGTCATCAAGTCGCGACCAAGTAGTTTCTTTAATCAGTACAATTCCTGTCGTGACCTCAATTCCATGTCTCGACATCATTTTTGTTGCCAGCTATATTGATCTTGGTTGCGACCACGTTTTTCTGACCCTTTAATAAATTCTATGTCGCGACCTCAGTTCCATGTCACTTTGGCTATCTTTTCTTTATCCCCACTACATTATGCTGTCGCGACCTCATTGATGTCAGCGACCTCATTACCTCTTTGTGAGCAAGCGATTCTTAGTCCACGGCTCCTTGCCTCATGATGCGACTTAAAATTGTGTCATTTTATTGTCTTTTCGCGACATAGGATTTAGGTCGCGACATCAATTTTTTCTTCTCCTTACTGAAATTTATGTCGCGACCTTAAAAGCATGTCGTGACATCAATTCTACCCATCTATCACTTAGCCTCCGCCGACTTGTAATTTCCATCAATTCATCTTTTTTTTTGGTCGCGACCTAGAAAGTGTGTCGTGTGATGTTGCGCTCTTACTTTGTTTTGTCGCGGTAACTCATACTTAGTCGCAACATGTTTTAACTGTTCAGCTCATTTTTATGTCACGACATAAAATCCTGGTCGCGACCTCGATTGGTGTCCTCAGCTTACATTTTTTTCGCGACATCCATTTTCTGTTGCGACCAACAATGTCTTCTTTTTGTGTCACGACCTCAAAATAATGTCGCGACATAATCTCCCTTGAAGTTCCTTCTATCTTGGTTTCAGCTAGTTTTCTACTGTCGCTACAACTTTGTTGGGCTTGTGTATTTATCTCACTTATAGTCACTGGCCTAAATTCTCTATGATGACTTTAAAGCTGTGTGCCTCTTGAATTTACTTATGCATGGCATCCATGTCTGTTGCCAGCCATAGTATCTTACATTTATCAGCGATCAATGATGTCCGACATGGGATCAACGCAGAATTGCTTACGTGCCGACAGCTGTATGTGTGACGGCACTGCATTCGACGTAATTATGACTTACGGTCGTGACCTGGGTTCCTGCTTTAGGCCTCACTGTGCATTCATTATTTTACTACAATCGCCGTTTGAATTTTCATTTACCTTAATAATTTTATAAAATGAAATTTGATCAAATGGTGTATTACTGCATAAAAAAAAAGCAATTACATTGGCAAGAGCAAATGGAAAAAATGGACTAAAAATTCAATGAGTTTTTGACTCATCGATGGCGTGTACTATCTTGAAGCGAGGTGGGAGTGGTTCTGAGATGGCTAAGAATAATGGAGTCCTTCTGACCTAGTGGAGTGTTTATCAGAGCTATACGAGCCTGTCTGAGTTGCTTATTTGTAACAATAGAGTCAACATTCCCTCATCGTCACAGAGATGGGGATGCTTTGCTTTATGCGCTAATAGGCCTTTACTTATGAGGGCACTCTTCACCTAACTAAGGGGAGGCCAAGTAGATGCAATGAAGGGATGAGTGAGCTCATGAGACAAAGAACTCATGTGGAGTTGAGGTGGATCTTGCACAGTGTAAAAATGTCGAGAAATAAATGGGTTTTGAGTTAAAGCGCCAAAGCTGAGTGATTCGGTGTGAGTACAATCCGTCTTGTGGCGAAGAGGTTTACCCAACAGGAGGATATAAATTATGATGAGACATTTTCCTATTGTGGAGTTATATTATTTTTATCTTATATTTTCACCTGGCGATTAGAGCTATGTCATATGGATGTTGAGACGCGTTCCTAAATACTACCCTGGAGGTCAGCCTATGGGTTTTGATGTCAAGGATGGCGCAGTGTGGAAGCTGGCGGTTCAATTGGGTGAGAAGCAGTCCCCATCTAGACAATGGTCTTGATTTCCTTGACTCAGGTGTCTCTCCTTGGACATTGATTGAAGGGACCAGTAATGTGTATCGAAGCATTCGAGAAGTGTGCTCATCCCTGTCTTTGTATGTTGTGACTGTCACCACAACCAGGGAAATGATGTGGACTTGTGTCGCCACCGAGAAAGTGTGGTTGTCCTACCCTTTTGAGATGAAGGGACATGGGTGAAGCACATTTGTTAACTCGAGGTGTAATACAGAGGCAGATTCTAAGAAACTTTCTTAGTTTGTCTCAAGAGACTTGGAAATTTGTAACGATTTATCAGAATTAAGCCAATGACATATTTTGACCTAAAATAGATGAGAAAAGAAACGCATGTCCACAAGCAAGCCATATGACGAGGCTTATCGGAATCTTACGTATGCCATGTTATGCCAAGGCCGGACATAAGCCAGATTCAAGCAGGCGAGTCAAGCATTGTAGCAATTTAGTGGCCCCGGCATCGGGTAAGAGCAAGAGGATCTTCGACACCAGGACACCGTGATTCTCGCTTCCTCAGGTTTCATGTGGGCGACCGGATGCTGAACGGATACAAAGGATGTCGATCGGGCCGATGATGTAGACAGCGCAAATCCGTCATCAATGCGAGTTCGACTCGAGGCGGCGTCAGACGTCAAAAGTGCTGAAGAAGTGACATGTGTCACTTTATCTACGAGGCAGTCCGAAAGTATGTGCACAAAAGTGCCAGAATTGTGCAAGAAGTCATGCCCCTGGTTGAAGAGATTCTGCAATGCCTAGGCATTACAAACCCAATAGCGCAGGGAGGTCAGAACATTATACTTTAAAAGTATCATGTTCCTCAGTACGCAAAGGATCCCCAAATATCACGGGAAGTCTAAGCACATTGAAATCAAGTACCATTTCATTAGAGATATGGTCGTGCGGGGTGAGGTGATCATGAAACATATTTCTACTAGAAGCGTGGTGGCTGAGATGTATTTGACATTAACTAAGCCTATTGCTAGAGATGTGTTTCGGGCCCCATAATGGTAAGTATTGATCAAGATAGATGTGACACCCCAGATAGCATCGTATTTGACATTATTATTAATAATAATTGATTATTAAGTTTTATCAGGTTTTACTCTCAAAAATAATTAGGTTCTTGTGCGCATATTCTAGTACATGTCAATGTGCAAGAATCTACATACTCACGTATACTTGCTCCTCGTGCTTTAGTAGAGAGCAAGATGAGACCAAAAGAATCTATGGTGCTCGAAGAAGATCTAAGATTTTACCGATAGTCGCCTAGTTATGACTAAGAAGAGATTCGAGAATCGCTCATAGAATTCTTTCCAATACCCGTAAAGCCCCGAGAAAGCCAGTGAAGTCGGGCACTTTGTAGTGACTCGCATTCATCCGTATAGGTATACCCTGGATACACATGCTCCTTATATGAGTCAACACCATAACATACATATCATAATCGTATGTGCTTAATAATCGACGACATGGGAGTGCCGGATAATTCTATCCACCACCTGTGTGAGCCACCAAGATCTTAAGGGATCTAACTGCTTCCTACACCTAAGGCCTCGCCATACAAAAAGGATGCTCGATGTTGCCATTTAGCATGCTCTCATAAGTGGCTATGATCGATACAACAACATGGGCCATGTCTAGGAAAGCAATCAAGTTTAATTGAATTGACTTGATATCTTGAGGAAGATTAATTTACTAATACACCCTGTCATGTGTTTGTAAGCTGGACATCGCTTATGTCGATTTCATATTCGATATAGGTTGATAAACACTTGATATATCATAGGATCGAAAGTATTCCTCACTACGAGGGATCAATTTAAACTTAATCGCGTTGATGAAATTATTCCGACAAATGCGAGTAGCCTGCGATGTATTTTTGTTAGTCTTAGTGGTGACTTAATAACCATACCTCGCTGTTGTTCGTTGCTTCCTTTCTCACAATGTCGCACTCCACCTATTTCCTATAAGGAAGAGATGAGTAAGTGAGTTAATTGAGATGCCTTTGCCCATCATGGGCGAGCTGGAGTCGTTAGGACTTCGGGACGGGCTTCGCCCATTCCATATCCGCCCATTACGCAAGAGGTTAATTCTTATTTGAATACCCGCTGATGGGATAGGAATAAGTCCCTTATCCAAATATCAGGATTATTATCCTTTATCGCTCAAGTATGGTGGGATGAGTCCCACTTATATTAAAAAGTCTTTTATCATATAGGGTATTATCCAACACAACATAACGTACGGTTCTTCCTCCGATCACTCTCTCTCACTACTCGGGAACACCATCATCGCCTTAGATCGCGGCTCGCGGATTGGATTGGGATAGCATGTCGGGCTATTCTCACAATCGGCGAGAATCCAAGGAACGTGCACAAAGGCTCGTGAACAAATGTGAGGACGCCGCATCCGTCATCGGGGTTTATTCCGCATTAAGGCTAGCGCACCTTCGACCCATATATATATCGAATGCATGTCTTATATGTTATGTATGAATACTGTTAATATCGTGACACAATCATTTGGGAAAATCATGAATTTGAAATATGTAAGCTTAATAAAGGCCTTCTTAATGACACATGGTTATATTAGAAATGTTATATATGGCTTTTGAGCAATATGATAATTTATTTTCGAAAGTACTATCTTTGCTATGATCTTAATACGAGATGGTTAAGTACACAATATCAATCATATGAAAGCCCACATACTTGATTATTACAACTGTTTCTTTAAATGGAATTCATTAATTCCTGGGTTTATCATGAAGCTCTTCACTTTAGGTCTAGTCAAGAAAGACTGCTTTCTTGTGCAAACCACGAATTGCGGTGAAATTAATACTATCAACAAAGAGAGATTGTTTCTAGCATTTAGCATGTAATTGAATCATCATTTCAAATGTTCCAAGAGCTAGGTAAATCAATTCAAGAAGTTATTAAGTTAATTAAGTACATTTTATAAAAATAACTAAATGTCTTATCTTAATGTAAAAAGAATTTTAAAGTAATAAGTAAAAATAATTAATTACTTTATTTCTATCGACTTTGCATTACATTGTTGTAAAGATTTGTTTCTATAAGAACTCAGTCCGAATTTCCCAAAAATATCCCAACTCTTTACTACTGAGCACCCATATATAAGGGCATTACTTATTCTTAGGTTCATATCTTTATTTTTCTCATTCTCATACATTTATTATAATTATATATCTCCACGATGTCCTTTATTGTGACGTTCAAAAACCCGAAGGTCCGTTCACCAACCGTCAACCCCTGAAAAAATTGTGGATGTCGGGTAACCTAATACCATACTCCCTTTACCAGGACCTATAATTTAACAAAAATCGGACAGAGTCTCATTTGTATAGGGAGCTCTACCCAAAAATACAACTTGTACAACAGATAATACCATGGCCCATTCCAGGCCAAATATCATATCATGACCTCTCAGTCCATCTAATGAGTAAAATGACCACATGTATCCATTTATCCATACCCAAACATAATGCACATGGCTATAATCGCTGACCATACCCGATCCACCCGCCTGACCGCTTTTAAATGAAAGGAAAAATGTAAAAAAATGTGTGTTGGATTTTCGAAGCTTCGAAAACCGGGTCCCCAAGGAGGAAACAGCTTTGCTTTGGACGCCACTTACTTTTATTTTTATTTTTGCCAAAACCAAGTAAGAACAAAAACCCCAATGACTCCGCAAAGACAAAAAGTCAACTGCGAAAAACTAGATTGGTCCAAGGATCGATTACCCATTCCGGGAAGGGGTAAATTCTCATATGAGGTAGTTAACTCTCTAGTCCTGAATCCCGCCCCTACTAGTGAATCGGGGTATGTAGAGCATATGGGTCACGTATCGACAAATTCTCCTGGGCTAAACATACAACTTAGATCATACCAACCTAAAATGGTATCTAGTATGCTTAAAAACACTCAACCAGTAGTGGCAATGGCGCACTCGTGGTCCCCAAGCCACGCGCTACATCACAGGTTAACCAACAAACATAGCAAGCATGCATGACACCCAAACATAAAGCATCTATGTAAAATTCATTACCCAACATTAAAGCACATACCTGTGGTCCCTAGCCAAGCGCTGCATAAGAGGTTAGTCGCACATTTGGAGCATACTGTTCTCAAAATTAAATATCAAAAGCAAAGCAAAGTACCCAAACTGTCGTTCCGGAAAACCTAACCCAATGAACCGGCGGGTTAGATTTCCCAACCAGTCCAGATGGTTGAGAAAAGATTTCAAAAAATTTCAGAACCTTCCTTACAAATTCAAGAAGTCAAAAAAGATAAACGGAGTGCAATTCCGACTCCGAATGACCAAGAACCAACCAACACAAATAACACACAAACTACCCAAACTCGGCAATCCCAAAGAAATCGAACCTAATGAACCGGCCGGGTTCGGTTTCCCAACCAGTCCAAAAGTTGAGAAAGATTTCAAAATTTCAGAACCTTTCCTTACAAAGTCAGGAATTGCAAAAGATAAACGGAGTGCAATTCCGACCAATGAATTCAATAACCAACACAAATACAAACTACCTTAAACTCGTAATTCCGTAAAGAAACCGAACCTAATGAACCGGCCAGTCCTGCTTCCCAACCGGTCCATCCGGTTGATAAAAAATTTAAAAAAAAATTCAGAACTTTCCTTACAAAGTCAAGAATCTAAAAAACAAACAGAGTTCAATTCCGACTCCGAATGACCAAGAACCAACACAAACAAAGCAAACTACCTAAACCGCTGCTCCTCGCGAAACCTACCTAACCCAATGAACCGACCGGGACCTTTCCAAACTGTCCATCCCATTGAGAGAGGCTCTCAAAATTTGTCATAACTTTCCTAAACAAGCCTGTGGAATCTGAAAACAAACGGTGATCGAGCCCTCAGGCTCGATGAGTGAGAACCAATCAAAACAAAAGCAAACTACCCAAACCCGCTTACCTCAGCAAACCGGGAACCTTAATGAACCGACTCGATCTCGGTTTCCTAAACTACCGCCATCCCGTTGAGAGAGGCTATCAAAATTCTTTTCCAGAACTTTTTAAAAAAGAGCCTGGCAATCTAACAAAACAACGGTGATCGATTCCCGCCTGATGAGTGAGAACCAACCAAACCAACCAAACTACGGCAAGAACCGCCTTCCCCGCAAACCTAACCCAAATGAACCCCGACCGATCTGGTTTTCTAACCGGGGCCCATATCGTTGAGAGGGCTCTCAAAATTTTCCATATAAAGAGTCGTAAATCTAACAAACAACCGCAGGATCGCATTCATCTCTGATGAGCGAGAACCAACCAAAATAAGCCAAACTACTCAAACCGCCCGCCAAATCGGTTGAACCCAAGCCACGTATGAGCTGCAAAAACCGGCCAAATGGTTGAGGAGAAACCTAAATTTGACCAGAATGTATCTTAAAGAATAGTGGAGCCAGTGGTATATTTCTACTCCTTCCACAAAAACGCAAATAAACCCAGCATCGGCGACCAAGAACTCCGTGTGTTTGAGCCCTAAAGTGTCCCACCAAAGGTCCTTCCACTTTCGATCTTTCTCCCCTTTTATACTGATTCCAACCTCGCATCCTAATCCCAATTGCACATTCCTTCACATTTGAAGGGCCCTAATCGCCTCTAAATGCCTTCCATGAACTCCTCTCCTCATTTTCCATGCAAGCCGAATATCTTAAGATTTCGCCTGTTTTCACCTCACCAAGTATCCACATGGATTCATGTGGAGGCTGCATGTAACTTAAGCCAAGGCCCAAAATGGACCCAATAATACTGCCCATGGTCGAACTGGAGCTTACGGGTCTCGAACTCATAGGATTTTCAGGCTCAAAATCACAAAAACAAATGCATCCACAATAAGTCACCTGGGACAACTACTGAACCAGACTCCAACCATCCATCCTGGCTGAGGAAAATTATGAAATCTTTGATATAAATGTTCCCTCAAGAATAAGGAGATCAAAAAAACTGCGGCAACCATTCCAAGTCCCGGGATGAGGGAAGATTATGAGCGAAACAAGGAGAAGTGCTCACCAAAAATCACCTAAAAACAATGTTGTATACGTATCGCTCCGCATGAACCGGGCTTCTCAAACCAATTTAGTTAAACAGCTAAATGACAAAAATTATGAATTTATAATAAAAAACCTGGCAAATAAGGAATCCAACAAACAACAAGTGGACAATTCTAAGTTCTGACAAGGGAGATAAGGATCGCAAACAAGCTCAAGTGCTCCGAATTTGACATACTCTAATAAACTTTTACGTCAGCTAAACCTCGAGGGGCCCCACTTGCTTCCCCATGTTACGATGCCAATAACTAAAAAAAATAAGCCATGATGACACTTAAAGTGAACTACATACGCACTCAACTGACCACATACAAGCCCACCCAAGTGCTCGTATCGCACTAAACCTAAAAGGGCCCCAATGGCGCAGAAGATGAGAACGATGGGTGAGTGTGACACCCATAGATAAATGCAATCGCTGGGAGGGCAAAATCAGGGTCTACAAACATGCCCCCTCTTCGCGAGTGAATGAACGAGGAATCGCGGGTGCGGCGCAAGCGATGCAAGAGTGAAATGAACTCTAGTGAAGAACCCAGACGACCAACAACTCCTTACTTGAAAATCAAGACTAATGGAACAGAGTCACTCCAATTGAAGGACTTAAAGAAAACTAGGCATGATGCCTGGGAAGATGAGTGATCCGAGCATAATCCCGGAAAAGATAATGAAATCCGGGGCGATGCCGGAGAAGATGAGGAAATCCGAGCAAACTATAGAGAAAGGTCCTGGACAAGTACCTAAAAGGTGGAATCCCGGGCGCAGTACCTTAAAATGTGGGATCCGGAGAGTACCTGGGAAGGTAAAACCGAGCGAGTACTCTGGAAAGGTAAAATCTGGGTGAGTACTGGAAAAGGTAGGATCCGGGCGAGTACCGAGAAAGGTGGGATCCGAGCGAGTACCGGGAAGGTAAAATCCGGGTGAGTACCGGAAAAGGTAGGATCCGGGCGAGTATCGGAAATGTGGGATCCGGGCGAGTACCGGAAATGTGGGATCCGGGTGAGTACCGGAAATGTGGGATCCGAGCGAGTATCGGAGAAGGGCCCGGGTGAGTACCAGCAGTAGGATTCTGGAGAGTACCGAAATGCGGGATCCCAAGTAGTACCGAGAAGGTAAAATCCCGGTGAGTACCTGAAAAGGGGTAGATCCGAGAGAGTATCTGAGTAGCGTAAATCCCGGGGTGAGTACCTAAAAGGTGATCCTGGGCGAGTACCTAAATAGGATCCCGCGAGCACGGAAAGCGTAAGATCCAGGAGAGTACCGAGAAAGGTGGGATCCGAGCAAGTATCGGAGAAGGTAAAATCCGAGTGAGTACCGAAAGTTGCAGGATCCGGATAGTACCCGGAGTAGTGTGGGGATCCCGGCGTAGTACCAGAGAAGGGTCTCGATGAATACCTGAGGAAGGATCGAGAAGGGGTAGAATTCTGGCGAAAACGAGAACCACTAGATTAAAAAAAGGGATGTGGGATGCCAAAACTAAGGCTCTGCATCGAACTCAAACTGAAACGGGACGACTCTTAAACGAAAAACCTAGAGCATAATGGGGAAACTTAGGATGTAACCGTTGAGATACTGACCTTGATGACAAAGGGTATGCCCCGCATGACGTCGAAAGTGCCAAATGATAAGCGAAACCAAGAACTTAATAACAAGATCTAAATAAAGCGGGTATGCCCCCTTAGGACAATCTCACAAATGTGACCAAGGGTGAAAGAAAGGGTTATGCCTCGCCTAGGGTATAAACGCCATGTCAAAATCTCATAATCGCACATGCGTCAAAGTCGAGTCGAAAACATCACACCACTGGCCCGTGAAAAATCATCCATTTCATTCTATAACCGATATAGGGTATGCCCCAAAATAAGTGCACATCCGATATGCAAGCTCGATAAAAACTCGGGTCAATTTATGAAGCAATCCAATTGTCTCGAACAGTTTAACAAGACAACATATGGTGTGTGCGCAAAGGTGCACCCCTATTGAGTTGACAAATATGAGCGAATCTTACCCTAGGCTAGCCTTGTAAGACTCCAGCCGTATGAAGAAACCCACCGCACGTAGCCGGAGCATACCTCAAACTTAATGCCAAAATATTCCCAGTGAAATGAGCTGCCGCTGTACATGCGCACGGTAGCCAATGCCAACATGAAAGGATGGGGTATGCCCTGCCAGGAATGTGTCAAAGCATCAAGCCATCGGGCGATCCATGGTCCCGACTCTCGTATCATCTATGACCGATCATGGACCAGGCAAGCAAACTAAACGGAGTAGCTGGCGTGACCCCTCGATACTTCCCAAGAACAGAGACCTGTCGACATCCCGTACTCAATCAGTAGATAGAACCTCATTCATATAAAATGCTGCCAAACACGAGATCTCAGTTCAGTGGTGGTCTTACCTAATTCGATCGTAATGTAGGTCGTGGGTGAAAGGTGAATGACATGATAAACAAAGGCCTAACACCCAATAAATACCGCCAAACCTCTTGTAACGCCGCAATGTCAAAATATCAAAGGATCATGTGAGCAAGGTGCACTTAATGATTAGTACCTGCGTTATTCGGTTCTATTGAGATAAGTTTTGAGCGCTACGCTGCCACGCCAATTGCCAATTGAAGTGTCTCGCATTCACTTAGTATCACTTATGCCGTTTAGAGGTTATTTTCTGGTTATTTTGTGTGTTTTTGCATACCTGGGAATTGATATCAGATGTTGGACAATGGAAGATCGAAACTATTTTCCACCATCAAACATGCTCGACCAAATAAGGAATGGAGGCAAAGCAAAAGAAGAAACCACGCAAAGGAGGTTCGTGATTTAAAGGTGTTGAAGAATAGTAAACCCGCAGATTTTCGGGCCATGATTGCAAAAAAAAAAAAAAAAAAATTCGTCGTGGATCGCGAAATGCCAGTCATTTAAAATTCTCGCAATCCTAGCGAAATTGAGAAATTTTACAAGTTAGCAAAAAATTCTCGTCATGTACGAAACTCCACCCCGGTGCTCAGCTTAAGCCCTTCACCCCTCGCTATCTCTAAAATACTGCTAGCCAGCCTAAATGCTCGAGCTAGCTAGCGAAATTAATCGTGCATAAATAAATTTTGGGATTTCGCTATCTCCGGTCCACTGCTTAGGCTAGCTTAAATCTCCTCGCTTAGGTTAGCGAAATTTTCGCACCTAGCGAAATCTCTTTTTCTTCTCGCATAGCGAAATCTCCCCGTCTCGCATATTTTTTGCAATTAATGTGCCAACCGACTTTTCATTTTTGGTGTATTACCTCTTTGTCCCTCGTTTTAGCCTAATATGTTAGACTTTCTTGCTTTTCATACATCAAGTGGCCTATATAAGCAACCCCAAATTGTAAAAGGAGAGCAATCTGGGCAACTTTTCATTTTATGTAAATATCTCCTCGCAGCCTTCGCTAGGCTTGTTTTCTCTCTTCTCTCTCTCCTTTCTCTCATTTTCTAGGGTTACCAAACAACCCTCTCGAGGATGACAACTCAAGAGATGTCGGGCTAAGCCCTTACCTTTGAAGAGGAAGGCTAGCTTGGTCAGGGGGGCGCCAGGTTGTCCTCGTGTGTTAAATGCTACGGTGCAATCAGATATTTATGGTTCCCATCTTCAAACTGTGGTCAATATCATTTAATGTCATCGCTTTCAATACTTACCATGCTTCAGATACAAAGGCATACTTATCGCTGGGGATGTAACGTTGTTCTTAGATGGCCTTTTTTACGAGCCAATCGAAACGAAGTCAATGCTAGGTTTCAAACTCCAAAGGAGCTGTGTGATGCATATTACCCGTGGCGACTAAATGGGGAGTGGATTCTAAAGGGTTAGTTTTCTAGTTAAACAAAAGATCCCAAGTATGGCTCGGACTATAGGTCGTCACATGACACGCGAGTGATAAAAACCCGAGACACTCTACCCCCATGTTGTCAAGCTAGTGACCTAAACCTTCAAAGTTACCTTTCTCACTCACTTTCGCTTTATAATTAATCAACATCCAAACAACTTCCACTCAAGCTGAAACAAATCCAAAATCCAAATTAAAAGCCTCACCATTTTTCAACACCGACGCAAAGTCATTCATGGATGAAAACTCCATCCCCCGTGTTCGACCTTTAGACCGCTATATCGCAAAAGTAGTTTCGTCATTTCAAGCAGTTAGGAGGAACTTAGGGGACATAAATTGCTGGATTCCGAATCACCCTACCGTGGCACGACCAAACGGCACCGCTGCCGGATACGGTGCCAAACCACGCTTGATAAGTCAAGTGTGCTCTCGTGATCAACATCATAAGTGGAGGTGACCTTTAACCCTTTGAATTTCGCCAGTTATAATCGCAAGTTTTCATCACTTTGCGCCAACAAAGACTGCTTTTGTTTTTCGTACACGCTCGGCTTTAGCTAACCATAACCCTTTTGCAAGTTTGTTTCAGTTATTTCTTATGTCTCGCTGTGTAATGTGTGTTTATGCACCACTGGAAAGAGAGACATCAAAGTAGATTTGAGAAGAATCGAGGCAATCAATTGAAATGCTGCGCGAGGGAAATCCGGCAGCTAATGCACTTCAAATGGATCCTGCACCGATAACAAAGAGTCGGCCCAGTACCCTGAACCCAGCCAGCCTGCTGTGTCCATGAGGGATCACATACACCCCTCCCTGGGAAGTTACCGCCCCATCCTCGCATCATACCTCCTCACAAGATAGCAACAGGCCTTATTTAAGCACTCTACTCCCCCACATATCATGGTATGGAAAATGAAAATCCATACACACACATAAGGGATTTTGAGAGGGTTTCAGGCCAACCTTTTAAGGGAAGGTATGACGTGATTATGGATTGCTAAAGCCGAAGGTATTTCCATCGAATTCTAAAGTGACAAGGCCAAGATTTCCGCTTAACTCATCGGGTGCCCCAACCATTAGAAATCAATGAGTCGCAAAGGCAGTTTTAAAAAAATTCTTCGCTCATAAGACCAACAATTTGAAGAGAAAATTTACACCTCATAGCCTCAACATGGCGAGAGGTTCTACCAAGGTCGGGATAGGTTCACGGAGACCATTAGCGTCATTCACATCATGGTTTCGACATGGATGTCGTAAACCAATTTCTATGGTGGTATCACGCCTCCGCCATGGTGCCACTCGAAACTATGTGTGGGGAGATTTTCTGGGCAAAGCACCTCGATGAAGCCATGGATTTCTCGAATTATGGTTGAAACTTCTAAGGTCAAAGGATGTTAAACCTCAAACCCGAGAGAAATGGAAAAAATAAAGTGCTCCTAGCCAACCCTAGGAGTGGATGTATGCACTGTCGAGGATATAGAAATGGAAAGCTAGAATTTCAACCTTTCCAGCTGTGTAGCATTGAGGAGCTTCAAGGAAAAAAGGCTCCATGAAGTGCATGCAAAGGATCGAAACACTACGCAGCCAACCCATTCACCGCTTCCAACCCACGTGTAATCCAGAGAACATGATACGAGTGCTCCATCACTTCATGATTTGATGTCGAGCAAGCAAATGTCGTAGGTCACAAGCCACCAACCTAATACCCAATATGGTAATACCCACAATTCCAATTCTGAGGAATCACCCTAACCTCTCATGGAGACCTAATCCCCCGCTCATGTGTACTCCCCAACTCCAAAACCACGCTGTCTCCACCTTCAACCATAACCACCTCCATCCTCATCCCGTGGAACAAGCCATTTTAAATCGAAATAAGGCGGCGGTAAACTCTTGCGGAAGAACAAAAGTGATCATCACACTGGCACAAAGGATTGGATACTATAGAGAGCACACCTGAATTGTAGCAGGTCGGGGATGGGTTTCGAGAGCAATCTTAATCGAAAAATAGACAACTTGCGTTATTCAATCACAAAGATCAACAAAATTCGGGAGGCATCAGGAGAAAGGAAGGTTCCCCCTTCCCAAACATTGCCAAATCCAAAAAGGAGTGCATGAGGTGGTCATCCAAAGTAATTCAGTGAATGGATGAGGTAAAGGCTATAATCAAATCCTTAGGAGTGGTGCAAGAGGCTCGGGATCAACCAATGCCAAACCCGTTGGGAAACCGTGAGCTAGAAATGGAGCCGTAACACATTTTTCTCAAAAAGAGGACTCAATGAAACATAGCATGCCACCCCATTTCCACACAAGTACCTAGAGGCAAGAAGAAGGCATCTCGCCAGTTGTGCATCCTAGAAGTCCTACAAGTGTAAAAAGTCAAACATACCTCTCGACATAATCAAACAAGTCCCTGCCTTATGCAAAATTTTGAAAGACCACAATCAAAAAAGGTCATATCGAGAAGAAGGGCATTTCAACCGAACAAGCCTGTCATAACTTTCAAAAGTAAGAACCCTGTCAAATACAAAGTGATCCAGACATCTCCCACACTCGATGAATATCATGGGACTTGTATAGACAAATCCTCAATGGTTCTTAGAGTGCCGCAGAACCCACGCCGCCATACTATGATAAACAGCCAGATTTGGTGAACTTAAACCTACCAACATAACACTATCATCGTGGCCAGGCAGATCGTGAAGATCCCCTAAGGAGATAGCTCGAGGATGTCTTAAAATAGACACCCATTACCCGTAAGAGATCTTGTAAAGCTCGGCATCGAGCCACTGCAATGAACTCAAATCATGTGCCACAATCATCCTAAGATCATTTCTGCCACCGCCACGTATTTTATCAACACTGCCGAAATGAGTCAGCAACTTGCTATTTGGGTGCAATATGACTCGAGCTGAACATATTCCATTTGGAACAACAAACACAAAGCCGCTAAGATGAAAAGTACCGATCGACGGTTGTTTCAAATGGTCACGCAGGAAGCTGGGGTCCGTGAATTGCAAAGAATATGAGCCAAGGTGAAGAAGAGGTTTTCGTATTGCCCTTCGCGCCCACCGAAGGGCAAATTTGCCCGCCCAAAGTCCACGATGTCCTAAGCAACAATGGGAAAATCCAACACCAAGGATTCAATCCTCACTATCAAGCCTGCCTGAGAGATCATCCCTCCCTTCAATCACCCCCTCCTTGAGCAATCTGGTAAAATCGAAATGATTATGTTCTCACAAACCAAATTATGTTCATTAATTTTTGCTTTTTGTGTTAATTTGGTCAATTTTAATAGTTTCTATTTTTAGTAACTTTCTATTTTTGGAAACTTTCCCTATTTAGCAGTTTTTCCTCCTTGAGCAATTTAGTTTTAATATTATATATTTTATATTTTCCTTAGAATATATTAAATTATTAGATATATATTATATAATATTTTTTAATTTTTATTTTTAATATTTTTAATACCGAAAATCTAATTAAGTAGCGTAACTGTGTTTTTGCCGAATTCAAATATTATAGCTAATCGGGCAAACGATCATTGTCATTCCTAAGGGCTTATAAAAGAAAAGGGGGGCGGGGGAGGGCTTTTCAAATTACATCATTCTCCCTCCCTCAGCTCATCCCCCGGGCCGTCCCGCCGTTCAGCCAGCCACCGCCTCGAGTCACGCCAGACGTATCGGCCCTCGACCGAAGCATTTCCGTGCCAGCCAGCGCACTACGTAGCCGCCGGGCTGACCGTGAAGCCAGCCCTCGCCTCGCTTCGCCATTCCTATTCGCGCTCCATCGCCGGATCAATGCTTCGTGCCTCGCTCGCCCCGCTTTGCCATTGTCAGAGCCACTACCATCGCCAGACCACAACCGACTCTCGTCGAGCCTCCGAAGTCATCGCCACTTTACTATCGCCGGCCGCTCATCGCACCTCATCGCACCGAGCACCGCACACGCCTACCGCAGAAGCACGCTCTCAATCGCAGCGCACCCGCGGCTCGGGGTCGCATCGCCAGCCCCGCCCGCCCTCACCGCCTTATTCGGACAGGCGTAAAGCGTACTGGGAGTAAACCCGGGCCTTTCTCGCCTCTGTCGATTCAAGATCCCAGCCGGGAGGAGTTGCACTCCTCAGCCTCGATCCTGGCTCCACCCCGCACCAAATTCCGGGTCCCGAGGCGCCCGAGGAGCCTCGTGGGCTTCAGGAGGTACCAGACACGGACGGACCCCTGCCCCTTCACCAAGCCACAAATGTTGCATCCAGGGCCTCGGGCCCTCCAAGCGGCCCGTACTTCAGCCCGGTGAGTCCTCCTCATCCGCATCTACCGCTTCCAAACATAGCCGAAGAAATGAGGCATCCTTCGCTCAAGTATCGCCGTACCTCCGTGATCGAGGTCGTTATTCGCTTCCGGGGCACCCTATTCGGAACGGTCGCGCTCATTCAAGAGACTTCCACTGGAGTCATATTACGACGCCCCAAGACCGTCGGGTGATCCCGCATTCAGGATTCAATGCGACCGGACGGTTAATTACCCGCTACCATTTACAGGTTCGAGGCAAGATATTACCCCCGGTGGTTCTCAGCTCTACCTCATTCGATGACAGATCCGTGGGAGCTCCTAAATCCGCCTCAAGCCCGGCTCACTATCGACGACGCTCCTCGGGGAGGCAGCTGGGAAGTGAAATGCACATATCGCCGCATTGGCCCGCAGATACCGCAGCCAATCTCGAGGGTTATCGAGAGACCGGTCTCACCCGACACACCGAGAGACGGTCCGCCAGCCTTGCTCGAGACAATTCTCACCGTTTGACCCTCCCATGTGTTAGCATGCGGCCTCCCACGCTGCGGCCAATGTGACTTCTGTATGAACCTCTCATCACCGATTTGCGCAGGCGTGGTCCGTACATAATAATAACAAGTGCCATCTGCATCTCCTATAAAGGGCATCCCCACAAATAACAAATATGGCGGCTAACCGTCTCAATGTTTCCCTATCCTTTGCGTGTGGTCGTTCTTCCATCTCCGCAAACCATTACGACGTAAACTAATAAATATCATGATACCATGGTAAATTTCATCCCCGATTCTCAATATCTCCAAATAAACAACAAGAAGGGTGCGAACCTCGGTTCAATCATCAATGGTCGCACTACCCCGCAGTGGAATCTCAACCACAAAGCTAAGGTGGCTAACGATCAAGAACCGATTCTCTCGCCCGTGCAGATGTATATATCTTAACTCATCAAATCTGGCAAACCGCAGTCTGGGCATGGTAGGCTTCAGCCTTCTCATCTCGAGTCCTCCGTGATACAATTTCTCGGTCCGGCCGTATAACCAAATCGGGAATCCCCATGGATCTCCAACTATTCAATGCCAAGATCCAAATAAGAATGTCTAAAGCCCGTAATGCAAGCCTCATACCGCCCAACTATATTGCTCTGGCCAACCTGGCATGATCAAAATATTTAATCGAACCGATCTGGGAATGTGATCACCCGCGGGTGATATCACGTTACACAATACCAAACCCTCGACTGGATCACAAGACTCCATCGCAAGCACAAATGCCATCCTATAATGCATGTCATCAAAACAAATTCGTCATCAGAAAATCATCGTCAATCGATCTATCATCTGATAATGTGAAAAGAAGCCAAATGATCCGCAGAACAATGCTTCCCTCACCGATTTTGTGTCACATAATCGAATATCAAACTCGTCAATAGAACCAACCATCTCATGAGAGCCTACCGGCCGTAATCATCAGCTCCAGCCGAACAAATATCTCAATGGATCCAATCGTGAGACCAAAAGCAAGGGAATACCGCCATTACAAGGCCTAAGTCTCCCCGGGTGCGGCCCAAACCAACGCTGGGCGAGGCGTCAATCATAAGGTATTTGCACCTCTATTCCATCATCCTCTTACTTATAATAAATGGCTCTCGCTTCCTTTCCCGAATCATCGAAATAGCTAACATGCATCCCAAAAAGCTATATCCGAAACCGACAAATATGGGCAAGGGCCGCCCTGCAAGGGAGTACTAAACCGGGAGAAAGTAAACACTCCTAATCTTTCAAAAGCACGCCGGGCAATCGAATATTCCAAATCGCAGCGCTTCTTCCTCGAAGACGAAGATAAGCCAGATATGTTCCAGCATTTCAAGAATGGAACGACCGATGTATCAGAAGTTCCGCCTAAAAAGCCTCCGATCTCTTCGCCCCTGAGCTTACAGTCGGCATGGCCTTGGTCTTTTCTCGATCAACTCCTATACCGCGCTCACTAACAAGTGACCTAGTACTGGTTACCCTTAAAGGTGCACTTCGGGATTCAATCTCAACTGAATGGTTCCGATCCTCTCAAAGAATCTCTGTAAGGTCGCTAAGTGATCTCGTCGCCTCGATTTCACTATCATGTCATCCAGCATGTATACCTCAACATCTTTACGCATCATATCATGAACAGTAGTAGTGGCTCTCGATAGTGGCCCCTCGTATTTTTCAACCCAAACGGCATAACCCGATACAAAGTAGCAAATCCCATTCGATGAAAGAAGTCTTCCACATCCTCCTGAGCTACCAAAATCTAATTATACCAAGAAAACCCATCCATGAAGGACAACATAGTGGTGCCCGCAAGCACTATCAACTAACATATCGATGTGTGTGCGGAAAATCATCCTGGGTGGTCGGGGCCTTATTCAAACTTCGAAAGTCAACACAAACTCTAAATCCTTGCCATCCTTTAAAGAACAAAGGGACGACATTAGCCAACCACTCAGATAACAACCCACCGATAAGAAACCAACACGGTTGCTTCGAATTTCTTCCTTAACTCAGACTCTATCGAGGGTAGCCTTCTCACTTCGCTAACCCGGCCTAGCACGTGGCGTATCAGCAAGTGATGCCGAACTATAACAAGTCAAGGCCTGCATGTCCTCATACGACCATGCAAAATATAATCCAAGTATGACCCGAGCATGTTAATCAATTTATTCCTCTCATCCCGAGATAGGGAAGAGCCAACTAATCTCTCTCGGGTCGATCTCTGGTACACCAAAATTCATCCACTCAGGTTATCGAAACGAAGTGTGTAACTTTCCCCCGCCCTTCGTATCATACTGGGACCGATCGACCACCTGTCATCCGTGTCTCCCATATCATTAACATCATACATGTGCCGCGGAGCCGGTGGTGCAATCAAAGGAAAATGTCGGTGGACACAAGCGAATACCGAAAATACCATGTCATTATTACCATCAAATGTCATCAAAAAGTGGCGACAAACCCGATTATTGTCAAAAGAAAGAGGGTCCACGTAGCTCCGACCTCAACGAAACAAGATCATGAGTAATATCAATAGCAACAAGCCTATCATCATCAAACTCAAGCATAGAAATTCCAAACACATCAAAAGTGAATCTAGGGTCCTGGATGGGAAACATCCAAATGCGCTAGTGCCTCATCACTGTCCATCACGCCGCTGCAAGCGCTCATAAAGGTCACAAAGATCATAATCAATCATAGAAACTCCAAACATGTCAAAAGTAGAATCTGGGCCCACGCGGCCAGACAAGGAAACGCTGCCGATCATGTCCATGCTATCTCGGCCCATGTAGTATCATGAAGAAGTCACTTCATCGGGCCATCCCCCGTAAATCCATGTGTAGATCATGGGCCGTGATCTCCTCGGGAAAGCACACGGAAACACACTGCTCTAGTCATCCGGTGATTTGGTAACCGTCACGCCTCGAGCGGCTTAAATGTCTCGTATCTTCAAACAAATCGGCCCTGGGGCATGTCGAATGCCCCGAATCTCGCCCATCTAAACATGGTCAACTCCTCGTGCGGTGTATACTGGATCCTCCCCGTAAAGTCACAACCAACTGAAAAGTGTACGGGCGAAGGGGATAATCGAATGGAATGCCGACATGCCAGCTCACTTCTCACGCAAATGCGCTACGTGGTCGCGCGATTATCCGCCGCTGATGTAACCCAACCCATGTAAGATATGTCATGATCAACTCCGTACAAACTCGCGGGGCTCTCGCCACGGCGACCAACCCAAACCAGCATATAAGACATGCTCTCATCATGCTAAGCACCAAAGTGCTCATCAGACCGGGTCGAATGACACAAGCCATGTCCCCCGCTGGCCATCCTCTAGCAACAACCTCGAATCCTCGCCGAATAAACCCAGCCAAACGAGGGTCATCCTCACTCCGTGGCTTATCTCAGAAGACTAGTTCGGGAGGAAGTGGCCACAACATCTCTATCAAACTGTATCGTGATAATGCGCCCCTCATGTATGAACTTCACCTTCTTATGAAGGGAAGATGGTATAACACCCGCCTCATGAACTAAGCGGCTAAACCAAGAAAGTAGGTTGTGCGATGATCGATCCTCAAAACCCGAAGCAGTACGTGAGGCGTACGACCGACCAATCGGCGACATGTGCGCCGAAAGTGTACCTAAAACTGTCTCTTCCTAGTCCCATCATAAGCTTTGACAACTGCGGTGGATGGCCCAAAACTGATGTAGAGAAAATCCTAGCAATGGCGTGAATCAGCTGACAAACGTTTAGTGGCGCAGCCATTGTCTGCCAAGACTCCATGGCAAATTCCTTCGACCGAACGGGGCAACATCAATGAATAAGGGACGAACATGGCTTAATCCCTCGTGTGGTAAATCATCAGCGAAAAATGTTATGCATGTGGGCCCATCCGCTATTGGGAAGTGGACCGCCTCCCTGGGTGGTAGTAGTGTCAACTCTAATCTGACTAAGAGCCCTAATCAACGCATCTCTTATGTGCTCTGATGAGGCCAATAAGCTCCAAAATGGAACGCGACCCGAGTGGTGCGCAAATAGCGTAAAATTTCATCATCTTCCCTCAATCTCATCTCTAGCGATCAATGCCGCAAAGGTCTATCAATGTGTGGGGTCGAGCTACCCTCCCACCTTTAACAACTGGAACATCTCTATGTACCCGGCTCCATACCCGAACATAATGAAAGGTGTCAGCGGGAGGAACATGTTGCAAAGATACCGACGATACTGGCTGCCTGGTCTGGGAATATCATCCTGAATTGCCCAAATGGACCGGAGACCGCCGACCCCCGGGTGTATACACTTCAAAACTGAAGCTTCAGATACAACCGATTGGCCGGGAGGAGCCTCTCCATCCCATCCCATCATGAATATCTCATCTCTCGAATACTAATCAAATGTACACTCTAGCGGAGGTACAAATTTCTAGTGTCATGAGGGGTAATGTCTCAGAAGTCACTCAAGCAGGACGTCCTAAATCAACCAAACCTCGATTAACTAAGTCTCGAATAACAAGGCTTCGCAAAGACAATCAAGCCAGACATGACCCGCCTCACATGATAAGCACGCGGAAGATCCGCCCGAATTCAAAGGGGTAGGCTGTAGTGGTGGTCTGGGTGGTAGTGGAATAATCAAAACCCCTTCAACCAATCTTGAAATGCCCTACGTTGGCATCCCGAGTCAGGCAACCGCCCAAATTCTGGGCCTACTGAGGCGTGCTCTATACCGGGCCGATGAGACCGTAGTGCGGCCCTCCTCAGGCTCCCTGTAGCATATACTAAATGTGGGGTGGCTGCCGGTGCAGGCCCAACCGCCTAAAAGGAGAAGCGACCAGACGATCCCGCCCCTATCATCCGGTAAGGAGTGTCTCGAAAAACCTTCGAAATGAGGGGGCATGGCGTGGACCTCGTGTCCCGCCATGCCACGGCACCAACATTCGAGGGCTTGCCTCGGGTTCGACCTCGGCTTCTTCCCTTATAGTCCCGAGCGGGAAGAGTTCCGCCCATAATCCTCTAGATAGCCCTCCTCAATGCCATAGGCCTCAACCAATGATCCAAAGTCTGCCCCGTGGAAGCCCATGAGATGCCTTAGCAAAGCGTAGGTGCCAGATCAAGCGCGATAATCATGCTCGACCGATCGCGCTCTAAGGGTCTATCTATAATTAGGCTATCTTCTCCCTCCAGCAAGAGATAGATGAAGTAACTGACTCATCCAGCCTCTGCCTAAGGGCCTCCAACTCCCTCCGGGATACGTCCACTACAAAGATAAGAATACTGTCTCGATAAACTCGGCCCCAAATCCCATGTCCCACGCCCCTCGGCGGTCTAACGATGCAAACTAACGCCGAGCCAAGACCACTCGACAGAGAGGAAAAAGCATAATCATCTCGTGTGCCTCATCCACCTCCACATGTGCCCTCGCGCATACCACGTCAGATATTGCAAGTGAATACAGGGCACCCTATCCCAAGATACCTCTCAATGTCCCATGAACTCAACTCCGGCAAGGCCGCCACCGGAAGGGTCATCATATCCGTTCCAACCTTATAACTCCATCGAACATGCAGACCCGATCCCCTCGCTTCGCCCGATCGACACGTCAAGTGTCATCACACCCCAGGCGGTCAGGCAATTGTAATGTGGCATGGTCCCGCCTCGCTTACGTAGAACAAAGTCTAAATCTCGCTGGCCGACCAACCAAGTGGGCGGTGGAGGCGGAACTCGGGCATAGTCCCGCTTCTGCATGCTGGTCCGCATAATGGTGGGGGTGGGCGGGAGGTGGAACTGTATTCCCCGCTGTACAAAGGTCCGCATGACGGTGGTGGCGGTGGAGGCTGGTAGCCGCGGGGCGCCCGAAATCGCAATGGTCAGCCTCGATGCCCATCAATCCTCCGGGTCTCCGCCCCAATATAAGATCCCGAGATGCCATATGGTATTCCAGAATCTCAAATTTAGCCGGTCGACGTAGCGCATCGAGAGTCCATATCTCTATGGATTCGAAGGTCTGCTCTAATCGACTGCGGTGGATCACCCTAATGCCTACTCGTATCCGAATCCAAGCTCGTGGAACCTGTGTCGCTCTAACTGGGTCAATCCCGTGCGAGGGGTAATTCAGCCCCTCGACTATCAATCCCGAAATCAATCCAAGAATGCAAATCTCACAATGAAATCCTCTAAGGAATGAGCGCCGACATGATGCCAACATCTAACTGGAGCAATGGCCCACATGCGTGAGGCCAGATTCGACATGGTAATACCTGTGGGGTAAGATGGCTCGGTTAAACAAAGAGAAAGAGGTGAGTCCTAAAAGGCTAGATGACTGTACCCACAAGGATACACAACCTGAGATCCTAATCAACAAAAGAGACACACCGGCCACGCATGTATCCATAGAAATCTAGGCTCTCGAGCTATGCTGTCTTCATCGCCAACATCCGCCAGGCCCCCATGTCTCACATACTGATATATCGCTCTTATGCTAGACCCTATTCCAAACCCAAATGTTTAGTGGCAACATTGAATGACTCTCAAGCAATCCCAAGCAATCAATGAGGAATGACCTAATTTCAAGACTAGCATTCAAAAGCGTGGATACAACTCCGTGTCCCATAAACAATAAACGGTAAGCGTCATGGTGGGAAGAAAGGCCATGCAACAAACAATCATGCACAAAGAGCAAGCCTATCACAAAATCTACACACATTCTGATCCTCTAAGCCTAATCCCAAATGTTATATCTAGATACCGATCAATAATGAGAAAGCATGCTATAATTCGACAGGAAATCAATGCTACCAACAAAATCACACTGCAAAGCCAGCCACTAAATCATATGATCACACATTCACGTGAACCCAAGAGTTTCCCTCGACGTGAGAACCATGTTCTCCAATATATACAACTCTCAAGTTCAAGCTTGATCCTCTTATGAAACCGTGAGACTTTGATTCGTCCCCAGTGAGTCGCTAATCAGACCATACCCGATCCACTTTTGGCCCGCGACTCGCTTTTAAATGAAAGGAAATGTAAAAAAATGTGGGGTCGATGCTGAAGCTGGGAAAATCCGTCCCCCAAGGATAACGCTTTTCTTTGAGTCGCCACTTACTTCTTTGGCTTTTGGCTTTTGCTGGGAAAACTAAGTAAGAACAAAAACCCCAATGACTCCGGGCATGGAAAAGCCGCCCGCGAAAACTAGATTTCGTCCCGGTGGATGATCGTATTACCTATCTGAAGGTTCCTCATACAGATGACCCCGCCCCGAACTCTGCCTTACTAGTGAATTGGGCAAAGGTGGTATGCGGCTATTGCCCACGCCAGATCACGCCTCCTGGCTAAACATACAACTTAGATCATACCAACTCAAATGGTATCTAGCATGCTTAAAAAACACTCAACCAGGCAATGGCGCTGCACTGCGGTCCCCGGGCCACGCCATCACTGTGTTAACCAACAAACATAGCTAGCATGCACGACACCCAAACACAAAGATTCACGTAAAATTATTACCCAACATTAAAGCACATACCGTGGTCCCTAGCCAAGCGCATGGAGGTTAGTCGCACGTTTCGAGCATAATGTTCTCAAAATTAAATATCAAAAGCAAAAGCAAAGTACCTAAACCGCTCGTTCCTCAAAACCTTAACCCAATGAACCTGGCTGGAAACGATTTCCCCTCCCAACCAAATCTTGTATTGAGAAAAGATTTCCTGTAAAATTTCGAACCTTCCTTACAAAGCCGGCACCAAAAGATAAACGAAGTGTAATTCACCGAATGACCAAGAACCAACACAAATAACACAAACTACCCGAAACCTGCAATTCCAAAGAAACCGAACCTAATGAACCGGCCGGCTCCTCGAGCCCCAAACCAGTCCAAAAAGTTGGAGAAAAGATTTCTAAAATTTCAGAACCTTCCTTACAAAGTCAGGAATTAAAAGATAAACGGAGTGCAATTACCCAAATGACCAAGAACCAACAATAAATAACACAAACTACCCAAATCGCAATTCCAGCAAACCGAACCTAATGAAATCAAGCACCTGTGGCTTCCCCAACCGGTCCATCCGTTGATAAAAATTTAAAAAAAAATTCATAACTTTCCTTACAAAGTCGGAACTAAAAACAAACGGAGTTCAATTCGAATTTCACGACCAAGTGAAAACTACCACACAAACAAAAGCGAAACTACCAAACTGTCGTTCTCGCAAACCTAACCTAATGAACCAACCGTGATCTGGCGCTCAAAACCAGTCCATCCCATTGATAGATAGAGGCTCTCAAGTTTTGTCATAACTTTCCCTAAACAAAGTCAGGAACAACAAATGAATCTTATGATCGATTCTCAGCTCCTGCATGAGTGAGAAACCAACCAAAAACAAAGCAAATTCTCACCCAAACCGGGCCATTCTGCAATAGAAACTCAACCTTACTGAACCGACTGACTGCTTCTCCCGAACCACCATCCCGTGGAGAGAGGTGTTTATCAAATTTTCTCTTGTGAACTTTTTAAAAAGAGTCAGAAATCTGGTCAAAATAAACTCGCGGATTCGATTCCTCAGCTCCTGACAGAGGAGGAACTCAACTAAAACCAACCAAACTACAACCGGCCTTCCCTGCAAACCTAACCCAAATGAACCGAACACCGATCTTGGTTTTCTAACCAGTCCATATCGTTTAAGAGTTCTCAAAATTTTCCATAACTTTTATGTTATTAGAAATCTGAACAAACAAACGGTGATCGCATTCATCTCATGAGTGAGAACCGGGGGAACTACCAAAATAAGCCAAACTACCCAAACTGCCCGCAGAACTATCAACCCGCCACGTACGAAGTGAAACCGGCCAAATGGTCAGAGAAACCTCACCAATTCTGTGAATGTATCTTAAAGAATGAGTGAGCCAGGGTATATTTTTACCTCTCTTCCACAAAACGCGAAAAAAGAAACAAACTCTGAAAGCATCCGCAGGTAACTCCACAAACAGGTGCTTGAGCTCCCAAAAAGTCCCCGCCAGTGTCCCTTCCACTTTGATCTTTCTCTCCCTTTATATCGATTCCCCACCCTCGCATCCGAACCTACCCGGTGTTTTCCACCTTCAAGCCTTTGAAAAAGGGCCCCAACTCCGCCCTAAACAGCCTTCCATTAACTCCTCTCCTTTTTCCATGCAAGCCGAATATCTTAAGATTTCGCCTTTGCTTCACCACCAAGTATCCACATGGATTCATGGTGGGCTGCATGTAATCTCAAGCCAAGGCCCAAATGGACCCAAAATACTGCCCATGGTGGTCAAACTCGGAGCTTATGGTCCCGAATCCATATAGGATTTGGGTCTAAAATCTGCAAAAACAGCTCCACACAAGTCGTTCTCGACAATCCGCGTTGAACCAGATTTTCAAACTAGTCCATCCTATTGAGGAAAATTATGAAAATTTTTGATAGAATGTTTCCTGAAGAATAAGGGAGACCAACAAAAAATCGCTGTGCACCATTCAGTTCTGATAGGAGATATGAAATAAACAAGGAGGAGTGCTCACCAAAATTCAAGAAAAACAATGTCGTGATAATGATTGCTCGATGAAACTCAAATAAACCAATTAGTCAAACAGTTAACAAAAATTATGAATTTTTAATAAAAAAAACCTCCTTGGCAAATAAGGAATCCAACAAACAAACAAGAAACACCCTAAGTTCTGATTAGTGAGATATGATCGTAAAACAAGCTCAAGTGCCCGAATTTGACATACTCTACAAACTCCTTGATCGAAGCAAACCTCGATAGGGCCCCACTTCAAGTTTCGATAAAGACGATGCCACTTGCTTCCTATAGCACGTTCTGTCTTAAATAAACCTGATAACACTCTAAAGTAGACCATCACAGAACTGACTGGACCACATCTGATGCACTCGAGCTCGACAGAGACTAAACTGGGGCCTAATGGTGTTATATAGAAACGATGGAGTGTGTACCCATAGGATAATACCAATTATTGAGGCAAAATTGAGGTCTTACAGCCAATATCATAGTTCTTAGGTTTAATTACAATAATCTTTACACAAACATATATTAAAAGCAGTTTGTTCTAATATGTTTTACAAAGTAAGAACGAAAGCCACAGCGACTCTTCCTGATGGCGGCTCGGTGGCGTCGTCTCCGCACTCCTTGCTTGAATGGGGTTCCGCGATGGGGTGAAGCGATGCCCGGTGATGGGTAAAATCTCTGACTACTCTTCACCAAAGTGCACATGCATTGGTCATGTCACCAAAAAACACATTTCAATCAAGATTATGCGGGACTGGGTAAGTTCTACATGCAGTGATGAGATGCGACTCACCATGTCATATGCGAGTCCTCAGCGACTCGGACCAGGAGTGCAATCGACCTATCACTGATATGACATGCGATAAAATCCATCATTCTTGAATTACATCTAATGATCATTTTACAAAACAAATTTCATTTGTTTTCAAACCAAAATCTTTTTTGGATGTTCACCTTAACAATCATTTGTTTTCAAAAATCTATGTGTCTTTTATGGGTGACAAATTTTCCAGGGTCCCTACCCGAACCGCAAACCTTCCACACTTTTCACGGGCTTTCGCAATGGATCCATGTAGCAAAAGATAGCAGACTTTCACGCGACACATAATTTCATTTTCAAATAAGATGACTCAATTTGAATGTTGTCCATTTTCCAGAGCCCACTGATCAACACCAAACACAGTGTTAATTTACAATCATGCAAACCTTGGAACTCTATTGGACGTTGTCAAAATCACAGTATCACACCATTCTGAATGGTGAATGCCAACGACCATGCACATACACGAATTCATGCGATGTTTGTGCATAGCAAATGCAATTATAATAGTTTCATTGCTTATGCCATGTCACACACATATATATGGATGTTATATGGACAATTTCATTCATGCATTACACACATTTGAACAATTATATTAATCAATATACAATTTCCAATTAAATCACACAAATCATGTCAACATACTCATACACACATACATACTCTCCACATGTCAATACATTTAGGACACCATGTTGACATCGATCAATTACTTCTGACATGTCAATTAAACTCAAACAATGATAACCTCATCCTCAAGACCAATTGTGACATAGAGATGCCCACAAAATACTCCACACAACAAGTCATAACAGATCACATGATAGTTCTGAATTTGGTTAAGAAAACTAGCCCAAAGTCCCAGAAATGCGGACCTGAGCCATTAAAATTTAGTTGTAGCGAATTGTGGTTCTGCAGTTACTTGAGTTCAGTTTGGGTGATTCAAAAACTAACATCAATTTTTCAGAGATGAAACTAAATTTGCTGGAAGGATACTGAGTAGAGATTCTCACTTTCCCCAGCAGAAAATCGGTCTAAAAATACAGACAGTAGATTAAGGCAAAATAGGGCAACCTGTGGCAATCCTGGAAAATGGACCATAACCCAGGTTATGAGGTCTAATCTTGGTAAAAGCTAACCTCAAGTTCACAGCTTCATACGATTGTCTTGAAGGACACTAGTCAAATAACCTTTTTCCCAACCAAAATCACAGTCCCCAAAACTCGATTTAAATAGTTGCAACTAAATGAGCTATTCAATCAATCTTTCCATAACTTAACTATAGAATTCAATTAGGTAATTCAAGTATCAGGTCACATTAAGTACGAAAATTTTTCATGAAGGACACTAGTCCAAATTCCATCTTTTTGTAACCGAAAATCAGCCCCAAAAATTGGACATCATATAAGGTCAAAACAGGGCACTATTCCATAACCCATTATTTTTCCAAACAACCCCTTAGAGAAAAAAAAGGCCAAACCGCCCCTTAGGGCATTAAAACTCAACCAAACAACTCCTATAATGGAAAATAACCCAAAGTATGAAGAATCCATTTACCTCTTTGGCGGCGAAGCTTTCGGAGATCTGGGAGACTCGAAACCATGATCTCGACTCTTCACATGAATCTTTGCTTAAAAATCCCTTGTTTCCCTAATACCACGCTGGCTCGTCGCGTCAGATGGACTTTAGTTTTGGCTCTGACGAAAACCGTGGCAGATCTACGTAGATAGTGAAGAAGTTAGAGCTCTATATCTCTCTAGTTTTCTATATGAAAATTTGTAACATCTAAAATTGTGTTTTATTGTCGATTAAGGATACATGGTCCACGTCGCGCCACGTGTCTTTGACTTAATAAAAGTCGGATCTGCGCAAATCAATTTATTTTGTCCTAGTTCAAGTTGATTTATTTTAAATGAACTTAGAATTGAATTATTTTCTAACCCCAGAAGTTCTCATAAAATCCGAGTCCATGATTACGCTGGTAGTGCATTATCCGAAAATGTGAAAATCATTTGTCTCGAAGTCGATGAAATTTTTTTGTAACTTCGTTTCTGAGACGAATCAATAAACGGAATTATGTTTCGTCATCCGAGATCTATAAAAATTTTCAAACTTCCCTGAACAATTTGACAGATTTCTTATTTTGTCATTTTAGAAAAATTAAATTTTCAGAGTTTTTGTTATTACCCCATAATTTATACTATTATTCAGCCTTATTTGCTCTAGTTGTCATTTATGATGATAAATATGTTAATTTGATCATTTTAGAATATATCAAGTAAATTTTTTTGATAAGAGTCTTACTACATAAAGTAAAGATTAAATCTCTAAATCTTCCCTTGAAACCTAGTCTCATTTTCTCTCAACTTTCTCTTCTAGTCACTCATCTAACTTAAGCAAGGAGGAGTGATTTTTGGTCTTAAATCACTCATCTACACCTCTTTATCAATTTATTCCTTAAAAAAATGGTTATTCTATATAGATATGAGTTTTATCTTATTTTTCATGATTTTGTCATCTTATTGCGGCATTTGGTTGTATCGTCTTGTTACGATGTTTTGTTTTTCATCATCTTGTTGTTGCTTTTTATTTGTGTGTGGGCGATTCAGACAAGGAGAACATATTCGATGAGACAAAGACAACAATTCAGATTATGATCGTCAGTATATTGCATTATTAGAATTATAGGTATTCTAATCACTATAGTATTATAAAATTTGTGACTGACAGTTTATTTATACTATAAATCTAGGTGTTGTTTCATCTCTGTTTTGTCGTTTGTACACATGTTTCACATATATAGATGTAAAGATCTATTAGTTTGATTAATAGAATTATTTTCTTTAAAACAAAAAACTAAAGATTAAGTAATAAGTTTTAAGTCAAAAACTTACACTACTACGAAAAGTTGAAATAATTACACTCAATTCCTTGACACTTTAGAAAAACGTAGTAAATTCGATTATAATATTATATTCAATGACAATTGTTAGTAAAAAGTTATTATAAAATATAATATTTATCTACATGTATTAAAGTATCAGTATCTGGCCAGTTAAATAATATAATGATGTTTGTCGACATAGAAAATTAAATTTTAAAAATAGTGAAAATGATAATTTGGGTCAAATGGAATTTTTCTGATCTGGATGATGAAATGAGCTTGGCAGTTGAGATAACAACAAATCTGTTACCAGTAATTTGATCGATTAGACGTTAGATTTGCCGGTTTTTCAAACAATGAGATGGACATGGCATATTTTGGGTGATACGGTGTGCCACATGTCGGTGTAGAATGAGTCAGCGATAGTCTTGGGGCCCACATGGACATGTGGCATCTCTAATTGGAGGAAAATCAAGGATGGGTGGATGAAATGGATAAAGGGGTCCAATGAGCGATGATGGCTTGACAAGTGATGAAGACAAAATGAGAATAAATGAAAGAAAAAGAAGGCATCTTCTCTCATTTTGGGCGTAGATGCGTGGGCGGCGATCAATGTTTAGAGAGAGAAGCTCAACTTCTCTAGATTTCTAAACTGGATCGTGGTTCGCGCCAGGCTGGCTAGAAGTTGTTCTGACGGAAAGGGCTACGTGTAGGCCGCTTTTGGGGATTCGACAACTGCAGGAATTGGGGTTTTTCTCTTGCTTGATTTAATCCTTGTTTAGAGCAATTAATGATTTTTGAGTGTTTGAGGCGTAAATGGCGGTTTGATCTGTTGGTGGGATAATTGTTGAAATTTTTGGGACCAGATCTGGGGACTGGTCTGATATTATTGGTCATAATGTTATAATTGATGTAAATAAATTATGGTTTAGGTGTTTTTATTAATAGGAAATGACCATGGTTCCAGTTACAAGTAGAGCCGGCCCTAAATGAGAAGCCCACGGGCGGCCTGCTCTGATTGGGCTGGCCCAAAACAGTCTGGTTTATGATTTGTGAAAAATGTCCATGTGTTATTTGCATGAAATTGCATGGAAGCCGATAAACGATTAATGTGGAAAGAAATTGTCGCGCAGAAAATTTAGTCTGTTAACATGAGTGGTTGAATTATATAAAATATAATTGTGTGAGAGCCATTGGAATTAAATTGGATTGTTGATTAGCTCAAGTGAGCTAATTTTGATGTTATTAGAGGTGAATACCTTGATGTTGGCGGGTTAATTTGTATTTAATATATATGCGTAATTAATATATTGGCGTCGTGGTTGGAAATAGCATAATGCATTTCATATGCATCGGGCAATCTAGAAAATTAGGTGTGAGTGTATGGCATGAAGAAAGAAAAAATGGAAAATGGTTGTGAAAGTTTCAGAAGATTTTCCGAAGAATTGCCTTGGAGAGTTGTTCAACAGTTCATCTCAAAGGCTGACCCATGACTGTTTCGGAAAAATTACCCAGCAATTGCGCCTCGGGAGGTAGTCGATATATTCAGAAACTTCGGTAATACGTTTTAGGAAACGAAAAACACTTTTAACAGCGATGTTTTTAACACATTTGGCTTAAACATCGTGAGGAGTCGATGAGGGCTCGAGAAGTGGGGAAAGGGTGAGTCGCATTCTCATCGCGTATTATCACGCGAGACATTCAAATGGGATCATGTATTTGCTTGAATGTGTTTATGTTGAATCATTGCATGTGCACTTAGGTGGGGAGGAACCCATGTAGGATAATTATTGCGGGCGTTGCTCGCACTGTCGAACATTATTTAGGGTATAGGGAGTGTTCGGAAGACGGCTCATTAGAGCCACACTTTGTGAGCCACGATCAGGTCAGTTGACTACCCGTCGGCCGAAAACCTTGCTCGTGAATGTCGGTGACGAGCATTTCTCCACGAAAAATCAGGCAGAGTCTCGCTATGCAAAGAAGCTCTACCCAAATACAACACTGTGAATAACACCTCTAATATACACACAATGACCACAAGGGGTCTCATATCTGACCTCAAGGTAAAAAATGGCCTCCTTAGATGATTTTCTTATACTCACAACATATATAAACCATATAATCCATCACGCATGAGCAAAAGCGGCCATGGCCTTAAACAATACTCATAAAACATGCTATATATCCCTTGGTTACGAGTTAATGATCTACTCTTATCAGCCATATATTAAAATTCTAAATTTATTACAGTGTAAAGCCACAAAGGCTTCACGTATCGGCTTTCATGCAAAACCGGCTACAGGACGGCGGTCTCCTCATGCGCTCCTGTGCACCTTAAAATAGTATCCTCCAGCCGGGGTGAGCTGTCTTTCGATGAGTGGAATCGCCCTAAGTGGGCTATCTCCACACTAGAATCTGATCGATGCTCAAATCAAACACGTTCAAGCAAATGCATGATCCTGCCCGGATGTCCTAGCTGATCATCTCGTGCCCGAGTCCTCACGGAGCTCCTCACACTTTCGCCTAAGCTGTGTGAGTGTATGTTTATTTGTGGACAACCTCCGTTAGCATATATATCAATTGGGTCGTCTCCGACGATTGTGTGTTATGGACTACCCTCCGATGTATATCAATTGGGCGTCTCCGACGATTGATATTTTAGTATGGACTACCCTCGGAGTAATTATCATTTTAGACAACCCTCCGGAACCCATTTTTCTCTAGACTGCGCCTCAGCACTTTCTTTCCTATCATCCTAGGGTGCCCAGTGCATAGATATGATGTCAATTCCATTACAGTCTATATCACATGTAAATATATAAAAATGCATATATTCACATAAATTTAAATCACACAATCATGTCATGTAATTTCACCATCAATTTCATTAAAATTTAGCTCACGGTAAGGTAATGATGTGCGACAACTCAGTTTGGATTACTCAACAAAACCATGCTTTAAAAGTGTTTGTGAACATAATCTGAGAATAGTGAGAGCACAATTCAGCAAATCATGATCATGGGTTCAACAATGAACTACAAATTTCACAATATTCCTGGCCTTTTTCACATCAAGAGCACACATTAACACATGATTGCACAACTAGCAACCCAAATAATCAGCGTGGGCGATCCACGGTATCCACATGGGTTTGAAAAATCAACACCGGTTCGAGAGATTTGCAGGCGAATCGATATTGCGGCCTCGTTCAACTCGATACCTTGATTTATAGCATTATTTATGCCGTATTAACTTAAACAGCCTGGCTCACGGATGGCATATTTGGGTTCAATAATTTCAAACAATTCGATCGAGTTTTGGGGCCAGGTCAAACGATTGAGGCCTCGGAAGTTAGCGGCAACGTAAAACACTTAAATAAAGTGTAAAACCAGTAGGGGCGTATGGGTGGTCGGGGAGATCTAGTAACCTCCGAGAGGTTTAGGGCGCATCATCCTCGGAGCAATCGCAAGGGGAGGGAGATCGATGGTGACGGACCATTGGTTAAATCTGGATCGAGGGGAAGGTGTTAGGGCTATGGAGATTACTTCTTACACTACCAAGGTTAGACTAGGCGTGTTCGGTGGAGGTGAGCCCGAATATGGTGGAAATGGGCGGACCTCCTAGGACATGGAGGCGCGTGGTTCTACAAAGTTGGTGAGAATAGGGATGATATGTCGGATTTACCGTGAAGATCCGGGACTCTACTTCACGGTGGTTTGGTTATGGACTTGTGAGGATTCGATGTCATCCACAGGGATGGATTGGTGACCCCGACTTGGGGGTCGTTATCGATTGGCGTAGGGAGGTTTCCACGGGACGGTGCTCGTGTGGGTGTTTGGGGAGACGAGCGACATTTTGCTCCAGACGGTATAAAGTCAGTGTCGAGGGACGGTTAAGCGGGTTGGCTAGCGAGCCTTACCACAGAAGGGCGAGAGAGACAAGGGCTTAGATCTACCTCGGTAGTTTGCGAGTATGTGGATGTTTTCGGACGAGCTTCTCCGGGATTACCCCACGAGAGGGTTGTAGACTTGGTGCTCAATTACACCTGGTACTCCGCCCGTCTCTATGACTCATGGGATGGCTCCGAGTTGAGTTGCGGAACTCAGTCGGCCTTCGAGGAGTTGTGTGGATAGGGGTTCATTAGGTAGAGCGCCTTCACCATGGGGCGCTACGGTTCTATTTCGCGAAGAGGACAAGACTCTTCGTTGTGCATTGATTCTGACGGGTTGAACAAGGTTCTGATCGGAATGGTGCCTATTACTAGAGGATTGATGATTTGTTTGATGATTGAGAGCGAAGTGCTGGGTGGGCCGTTTTATCAGGTTGGGGTTGAGATGCGGATATCCCTAAGGCAGTCCCAGGACGTTATGGGCGCCCCAGGTTCACGGTGCCCTTTGGATTGGCGGGGCATCCACGCTGGCCGGCTTATTCGCGGATCTCTTGTGGATATTCGACCTTATCTGCCGTCCAGTTTATCGTAGTCGCCGTGGATGACATTTTTACGATGCCAGTCAGTGGGCATGTTATCGCGGATCGTTTGAGTTGTTGAGAGACCATGTTGTCATGAGATTGTTAAGTGTGAGTTTGAAATAAGGGTGGATTTTAGGACACGTGATGTCGTCGAGTGTCAGTCGACGGGAAAGTTGGTCATTGATAAATTTGGGAGAAGATCGAAGTCGGTCTTCTAGATCGTAGTTTCTTGGGATGTTTGAATTTTCTGGGGTGAGAATGGGGCAGAGTTGTCCATTCGAGGTAGGATTGTAGGACCGCCCACGGGACATGGACTCAATGGTGGGACGGTACGACCATAGAGAGAGAGATCGAGGTGCTCGGGCACTGGGGATGCGAGTGTTAGTGTCGAGAAGGGAGGGATCGACCTTGCTGTTTCGGGAAGGCGGAAGTTCACCTTCACCTGAGTTTCAGGGCTAGGACGGGATTGGGCATGTGAGGTGGGATTACCTGCAGGGACCGGGGATCCCGGACTTTGGGGCGGCCACCGAGTCCGAGTTAGTTGTAGAATAGGAGAGTATGCGGTTCATTCCGTACACCACAATGCAGGTCGGAAGGCAGGTTTCGGTTCGGGGTGCCTCCTGGCACTCCCGAGTGCAGTGGGCCAGGGGCAGAGTGTGGGTCGAATCGAGGATAGATCGAGGAGTTCTTGTGAAGCTGATGGACCTTAGGGCGGTAGACATATTGGGTGTTGATGTCATTCTGCGATAGATGAGTTGGCTTGACCTTGGGTTATGGTAGTGGGACCTTAAGCCCGGGTTGTCATACGGCTTCGGTCTTAAGTTAGGTGAGTGTATGCACGTGGTTGGATGTCTATGTGCTTGGAATTTCGAGACGAAATTCTTTTAAGGAGGAATGTGGGCAGAAAATTCCAATTTTTTGCGAAAGAGGCGAAATAGTAATTTTGATAAAAATGAAGTACTGGATCTGGATGACGAAACGGACTTCTCAGTTGAAATTGTCTCGAAATTGCTTCTACGTCCGATTTCGTTGAATTTGAAACGATCGGAATTTTGGCTTCGGCGTGGGGTGTCGGATGACCTGTACCAAAGGGTTCAGGGGATGCGCGCGTGACACGCCGAGAGTGTGACGCCAGCATAAAAAAGAATGGCTAACATTAGTAACATGGGTGGCGAGATTCATGCTCATATTAAGCGTGCCGAATTATGATGTCATAAAAAGGAATGGGAATAAAGAAAAATGACGCGCGTTGAAGCCGCGAGGAAGGGAAGGAAACGCTCGTAGCGGTCGTATCTTTCGTCAGGAGAGAAAAGAAAAGCGAGAAAAAGGAAGAGAAATGAGAAGAAAGATGAGGAAAATGGGGTAGAAAAGGAAAAGAAAGAAAAGCAAAAAATAAATAAAGGAACAAAAACAATTCGTAGAGGAAGAAAAGGAAAAAGGAGAGGAAAGGAGAAAAGAAAAAGGGAAATGGAAAAAAGGAAAAAAAAAAGCGTGAAGGCGAAGAGAGTGCGTTAGCCATGTTTTTTATTTTTCTTTAAGAGAGAACACATTCTCTCCCAAATCCCGGTCTTATCCCGGCCGTCCAGTTCCTTCGGGCCACAGAAAGGAGAAAATTGTTCTACGCGGAGAAGGCAACGCGTGGACTCCGATTTTGAGGAGTTTCGACAAACTCCATGAGATAGGGTTTTATCCACTTGAAATTCTGGCTTTATTTAAGTGTTTTGTAATGTTTCGGTTGGTTTGGCGGCCAGGCGGCGCTTTTGATGATCAGCGCGGTGGGTGTTGGGAATTTGGAGAATTTTGGAGCCCATTTGAATGGTCAGTGACGTGTGTATGGAGTTGTTGGGGTGTTTGTTTCATAATTTATTGAAATATTTTTTGAAATGATAACGAGTTGTGTGGTCTGGGTTAATGCATAAGAGCAGTGTGTTAACATGACATAAAATTATATGGAATATAATTTTGTGTATAGGCCTTTGGAGATGAGATTGTGATTTGCTCATTATGTGGAATATAATTGTGTGTGTAGAAATGATGGAGTGGATTGGATCTTTCGAATGAATTTGAATTTGGTTGATGTTTGATGAATATTGAATAGCTCAAGTGAGCTAGTTTGGGTGATGGTTAATCCATGTTAAATTACATGTAGTGTGAATGTAATTTGTGAATATATGCATAGATGATATATTGGCATAAAAATGATTAAATGGCATGTCATTTCGTATGCAACTGAGTAACCCTAGAATTTGGGTGTGGTGCATGACATGGAATTTCACTATAAAACGGCTTGGTTGCGAAAAGGAATTTCGCGGGATGATTTTCAGGAGGAATTGGAGTTGGGAGATGGGCCCAGCCAGATCATTTGGGATGAGGACCGTTGTTTGGAAAACTCACCAACCAATTCGCACCGGTGAGTCCCATATTTTTACAGGCACTTGGTGGTTATTTTCAAGAACTGACAAGTTTTGTTTTGAAAATGATATTTTTTCTCATACATGACTTGAAACCCAAGTGTGAGGGTCGGTGAGGACTCGGGACATGGGAGATAGGCATTCAGTAGTCACGTATTTACTTGAGTATGTGTTTAAATTGGAGCATTGCATATGCACTTAAGTGAAGAGTAACCCATTTAGGGTGATTCACCCATTTAGGAGTGATTCACTCACTTGGGCGATAGGCTCCTTGTTGAGGGAACATTTTTCGGTCACGAGAGGGAGCACTCGAGAAAATGGCTCTTCTTAGAGCGTTTGAAGAAAGGCGGGTTGTGGCTTTGATGGTTTTTGGATAATATATATTCATAAGTGCAATATGTGACTGTATTAAGAAGAAATGTATAAGCTGCTTGGAATATTGGAATATAGTTGGGATATTTATTTTGAGTATTGGTTTATGGGCCCGAGGCCATTTTACTCGGGAATGCTTCGTGATCTGAGACGTATAGATTTTCCTTGAGGTTAATGGTGGTCAGCGGACATGCCGGTTTTGGGGTGTCGCGCTGAAAAAAAGCCAGCGTGTGGCTTTGGTAGATACACTGTATAACATATTAAAATTTTAAATTTTAATATATGTTTATCATTAAATGATATGTCGACTCTTGAACTATTACAATATAGTTGGATGTATTTGATGAGTATGATGTGTAGGCGGTGTGGGTCATTTTTACTTTCGTATATGGGTCTCTTGGTTTGAGGCAGAGGGTATTACCTAGGGTTGACGGGTTATCGACCGGGGCCCGGCACGGAATTTGGGACGTATAACATTTATTTGGAGTGTCAAAAGATTTTATATTAAACCTTGACAATTTTTAAAGCGTCATTATATAATACATGTAGATTGATATAAGATGACACTTATTTAGAGTGTCATAGAATTAATTTTAAACATTGACATTTTCCACGTCATTATCCTAATAGGTGTGTGTATTGACTTAGAATGACTTGCATCTTGGAAGTGTGTAGATTAATCTTAAACCTTGACAATTTTAAATCGTCGTTATCTAATGAATGTATATTGGTATAAGATGACTCTTATTTGTCCTAAAATCATAAAATATTATCAAATTTAACATATAATAAATATTAAAACTATTATTAATTTGTCATATAGAGCATATAAAAATATATATATTTAATTATATATTTTTATATTTAAAAAAAACTAAAAAAATACTAGATTATATAATTTTATTTATAATATTTTAACCAATGTTAAAACTTTGATAATAAAATTATTATAAACATATTTATTTTAAAATGAATTGTTGATCAAATATGCATTATAAAGTTAATTAATTTTAATCAATAAATTTAATATATGAAAATAACTATAGCTATTAGAATATATTATTTATAAAAAATATTTAGTATTTGATGTTGAAAAATAATATTATTTATGATATTTAGTTAATTAGATAACAAAAAATATATATTTAGTATTTAATTATAAAGTTAGATATTAATTTTAAAAATATTTTATCCTTTTCTCCAATTATATTTTTAAATTAATTTAATTTATAAATTAAATAAATTTGAAAATATAATTGGAGATAGGGATAAAAAAAATATTTGATAATATCTAACCCAGTCAAATAATATTAATTTTCCAATTTTATCTAACTACTTTTTATTTTTGCAACTAGATTAAAACTATTGGTTAGTTAAAGTATTTATTAAAAATACTCATTATCAATTTAAAATTATTTTAATATTTGTCTTAAATAAATAACTTTAGTTTTATATTTTCTTCAAGATTAAATTTTAAAAACTGAACTTTGTCAAAAAAAAATTAAAATAAGTTATTTTAAGTTATTTTGCATTTTGTTAGCTAAATTATTTTTTCTTTTTTTTTTTCTGAAAATAATTTGTTTCTTTTTCTTTTTTTTTGATATGAATTATTTATGAATTTCTTAAAAAAATTTCTGGATAGAAAAAATAAAAATATTTTTCTTTTTCTATTTAGGAAAAACCATATTTTAAAAGGAAAAATGTATATTTTAAAATCTTCCCAAAATATTCTTGATGGTGCTTTTTTCAACGATACTGGGTTTGAGCCTCTTGAGGTCGTTGGGCCATTCTGATGGATCGGATCGTCGCGGGCAACTTTGCAACTGCACGAGAGGTGATCAAGCGGGGGACATGCGTGTGCTTCAGCGCTCGATGCAGCTCGTCGGTTCGCCGAAAATTTAAACATCTTCTATGGGTAGTGTTTGCTTGTGGTGAATAGATGCGGTATTTATAAAAACGGTAGTTCTCTGCTACCGTTGTGGATGGTGATCTGGTATCTTCTACCGTTGGTGAGTTTCTTTACCAGCATGGACCGACTCTTAAGGAATAATGGAGAGTCGATCTATACGATTTTCTTTCTAATCCCGTGGGATGCGGATCGTGGAGAATGATTGCTCTGCTACGCCGAGTTTTTGAACGCTATATCGCTTGATTCGGCGTGGTAATTTTAACTGGACGGCCCGAAATGTTGTAGCATAGGTAGGAATCTCGTGTGGCGAGCTGCTATTGGTGAAGTCTGGCGCTCACTGCGAAGCGGAGGGTTAAACCTGGCGCGGTTGCTCACGAGCTGTCTTCTGTCAGTTCTCACCCGATAATTGTAAATCTGTTCAAAGCGGAAGCGGAAAGGTGACGTTGGATTGGTTAAACCGTGGCTGCAGAGGATGGTTGATTTGAAACTTTGTGATGGTCGCGTCTTGTGATAATGATGGCACTCTTCGATTTAAATCTCTGTTGAATTACCTCCTCATGCCTTTGGAAACATTCCTTGTATTGCGCTTCCCTGACAATGTCGGGACTAACATTGGTGCTTCTATCTTCACAGGGTGTTTTCCTTGTTTTCCTCCTTAGTTAAGTCAAAATCTTCACTTTTCTGCTTTGTTTTCTTTACTTTGTTTTTTGAATTCCTGTTGATTAGGCTTTGTTGGGTTGGTGTTGGGTGACGAGGTGATAGGGGTAGTGCTAGTCCGACCTTGAGAGCCCGCAGAGCGAAAGAATGTCCATGTCGGATCAGGTATTAAATTTCCTTCCCTCGAATTTGGATCTGATTACTCTGTTGGTGTCATGATCACTAAATAGATTCTGTTGCTGGATTAAGTCTCTCTTAAGATTGGAATCTCTCTTCATCTGAGGAACTGACCACCTTAAAACTTTTCTTGTTAAAGTCTCCGTGGGACCTGCGACAGAAATTGTCGGGGTGAATTTACGAGGTGGATTATGGCTAGCGTAGCTGGGGCTGGGATGTTTGGCGGTCGGTGCCTGTCTGCAGGAGACCCCGTTCTTTGTTCTCTGTGCCAGTGGATACATCTTATCTCACGCCAGGATCGCTCTTGCTTTTTTTTCCTCTCTTTGCCAGCATTTTTGTGGAAGGGTTTCCTCTTAGATAAAGACATCGCCGTTGATGTACTTCTAAGCTTGGCGGAACTTTTCTTGAAATGCCTTTCAAAGTTCTTTGGGATCTGAACATCAGGTCTTTCGGTTGTGTGGCGTGATGGCGGTGATAGCCGAACTTCTAGTTATTGATGTCTACCTTTAAAACTGCGTTGACCTCTGGGCGTGAGCCTTAGGTTCTTACGTGAGCCACAGCACATAGTGAAGCGAGTGATGGCTCGGCTTCATATGTCAAGCCGATGAGGAACGGGAGGCAGATATGTGATGGATAACTACCGAAGGGATGAGATTATGATAGAGTCTATTAGACGAACAAAGCGGGCCTTTTAATGTATGTTGAAATACTTGCGCTCAGCAGGGCCTTGGTACCCGTGCTTCCATTTGATTCTTGTAGGTATTAAGGTGGTGCATAAGATCTTTACCGTTCAATTCGCGTTTGTTGAGGCATTTTAAATGTTTATTTGGAGGGAAGTGCATTACTGTAGTGGCGGGGACTCAGGTTGCTATCTGCATCCATGGGCTAGACTCGTTCTCTTTCATTCATTCCCTCACACAAATTTAAACTCTTTGTGAATGTCCAGAAGCATTTTTCTGACAATTCCTATCTCAGTTGATAAAGGGAGGGTCCGTTGCCTCATTGTTCCCTCAGAATCCTGTTGTTAACTTCCTGGGAGCACATAAGGATCAGAACCACTTGGCTCAGCTAGTTCTCCTTTTCCTATCAGCGTCCAGAAGTGTTTGTGGTGTCGATCTTCTCTTGTATTCAGTTTGTGGGTGGGTTCTCAGTCTGTAGCATTTGATTTGGCGACGGACCGCCTCCCACCTCGTCGGTATTGGCTTGGCATGTATAGTTTCGAGGCGTCTGGCGGGCTGGCCATCCCAGGTTTGTGCCTTCTTGGTCTTCGTCAGGGTTGGCGTGACTCCTGCTTTCGTATTTTGATTGATCTGCTCGATCAACGAGAATTTAGTTTTACTTGTAAAGGGGCTGTTCGTTCCCAGGCGGCACTAAAAGGTGGTGCTTTCACTTAGATACTAGGCTACAGAGCCTCCTCAGAGCCGTTAAGTGGATTCGATGAATCGAGATCGTTAAGGCAACTATGACACCTGAAAAAGGGTGATCTACGAGTGTCTTGTCTCGCCGCTCGATGGCTAAGTTAGTTTCTTTATATGAAAAGAATTCAATTGTCTTCTATAGGCGTAATTCTGCGTACCTTTTGTGTGAGTGGTCGGTATTTATAAAGGGAAATTGTGGATTTCTCTTTCGCCGTTGGATGGTGATATGGTATCTTTACTCATTGGGTGAGAAGTTTCCTTTTCTTTATCATGGACCGACTCTTAAGGGATAATGGAAGTGTTTGATCATTCACATCTGTTTTGCCATCGAGTGGGATACGGATCGTGGAGATTATTCTTTTACATGGGTTTTAGTAGCATATCATCAGGCTTGATTCTTGGCGTATTGGTGATTTCAGCTGGGGCTGGCACAAGTGGTGTGTAGCGTGGTAAGTGCCGTTATAGGTCGAGCTTCTTTATTGGGGGGTGGGGGGTGGGGAGAATGCCCCAACTCCCTTTAAAGAGCAGAGGTTTGGTGGGCCTGTGCCCTTGGGTTTGCACTTTGGGCCTATGTATATGTCGTTACCTGCCGTCAATTCTAAAATCTTTAAAATACACACAATATTTTTAAAAAGTCATATTTTAAAAGAAAAAAAAAAGACATTTTAAAATCTTTCTAAAATATTTTAAAATCTTCCCAAAATGTCTTCAATTTATTTTTTTTAATTATTAATTTTATATATTCTATTTTGATATATAAAATACATAAATATAATAATTATTTTTTAGCGATGATAATAATAAATTCTTTATCATAATAATTTTATAAATTTTATTTTTATCTTTTATTCTAATATATTGTAATAGTATATAAATATTCCCTGTTTATATAAGAATAAGTTAAATTGTTTCTTGATATAATTAATATATTGATTTAAACATATAAAAAATAACTTAATAATTAATAAATCTGATATTAAAAAATAAATAGGCTTACATCTTAATATTATTAAGCTTTGTTCTTCAGTCAGATAAAGTTCTATTGACATTCAATTAAAAAAAACAAAACGCCCTATGTTAACGTTGCTACCCACTAAAATATAGTATTTTTCATTGAGTATGTTTTTAGTTAAATATTTTTTGTTAATAATAATATTTTTAAAATACTTATCAAGCATTTCTAATAAATTTAGATTTTTAAAATTTATTCCAAATTTTATTGAATATCTATTTTGAAAAAAAATTATTTTAAAAATGATTCCTATAATTATGGACTTGAACCTAGGATGCCCTCCCAATGTTCTGCCTTTTTTAAATGCCCCGTGTTCTATCACTTGAGTTAGACATGAATCATGATAGGCTCTTTTTTATTAATTAAAAATTAATGTAAAATATAAATAAATTTGAACATTTAACTTTAACGTTTGTTTTTTTTTTTTTTTAACTTTTCAAATATAGTTTTCTATAACTATTTCATAAAATGGTTCTAAAATTTTCAAACATATATAATTAAATTTTATTTATTGAATCTTAACCAAATACATAATTTATAAATATTTTATATTAAGATATTTTTAATAATTCTAAAATTTAAAATATCTTAAATATAATTGCAATACAAGAAACGTAATTGTAATAAAAATAAATCAAATATACTTTTAGAATGTAAATTATATTTGTTTGTTTTCATATAAAATATTATTTATTTATTTTTTAAAAATTAGTACAAAAGAAAAACTTAAGAAGAGTGGAACACAAGACAATTAAAATTCTAGTTTATTTTAATTATTTCAAATTTTATTTTATTTTTTAACCTTATATTTTCTCTCTACAAAAATTTGATATATATGTCATTGACGAAAATGAAATTTGAACCACCCTCCCTCTCTCTCTATTCTCCCTCCTAATATTTGAACCATTCTCCCTCTCTCATTTCTCTCTCTAAATTTCCATACGTAGGCTCTCGGACTCACATCTTCTTCAATCCTTCTTCGGTCTTGATTTATGAGGTTATATTCTCCTTCTCTTTTCTTTTTTTTTGTTTTTTTCATGTCTTTACGTTTTAATAAAATTAAATTTATTCATGGATTCTATAAGTTTTTGTTTTCCAAATTGATGTTAAAACAGGTTTTGTGGGTGAGTTGGATTTTGGATTAAAAATGTAGGTTTGGACATATGAATGACTGAATCTTCTTTATTTATAGCAATTTGGTTTGATGATTTCAAACCTGGAAGGTTGGAGGGTTTTGATTTTGATATTTTGAAGTGTTTTGGTCGATGTTTCTTGTTTCTTCTACTTCCATATATTTTAAAAAATATAATCTTTTTCTCTTATATTGTTATAAAGCTATATTTAATTGTGTTTATTGATTATTGCATATATATTTTGATCTTCTTTTCCATATTACATTAAAGAAAATTGGTTGCTGAAGATAAATATTGATCAAGAAAGATGTCAAAAGTAAAAGAGTTACTATAAGTTGAACTGTGTTTTTTGTAAAATCATATCAAGTATTGTGTTAATTGTATCAAAATAGTTGTGTTAATTGTAATATTTTTTAAATTTGACTACTATATCAACATTTGATGACATTTTGTCAAATATAATTTGATTCAATTTTGATAATTGTTTTCTATATAGAAAATTCATTGTTTGATAGTATATAGATATCATTTTTATAAAATGTTAAAGATGATACTTTTAAATGCGTTATTTATCAATTTGTAAAAGTTGAAGTTTAAAAATGACTGCAAGATAATTGTATTTTTTAAATTATTTATTGTTAACATTAGGCGCATTATTTTTTTAATTGTCTGTCGAAGTTTTATTATCAAGATGGTGCTTCCTTCAAATTCTATCAATTATTAACTAATACCATACATAAAAATGCAGGTAGAACTGTATGGTATTTATCTTTTACTTTTCATGATACTTAAAAAGTGTCATTGTTTCATATTTTCGTTGCTGTGTTAAATATAATTTAACTTAAAATTAATTTTAAATCATTAAGTAATAAGTGATAAGTTTTACCAGCTTATAACATCATCATGTATGATGCTAGAGTTAATGACTCTAATTTTGGTACTCAAGCCTGTAAGAAAAATTATAATTGCATTGTTATATTGATGGCCAAGAAGAGATGCTATGAGGAAACTAGCAATAAGTGAGTCTTACTACTGATCTTTCAACCCTAGCATATTATTTTATATTTTGGCCCATGTGCATTTTATTATTTACAACCGTATTTCATGAAGACAAGAAAATAAGCAGAGGCGAGAGATTAGCACTCCACTCAGTTTATAGTCCTGTTTGGAACAGGTCAAACTAGTGAGTGTTGTAGAATGTACTTAGTCAGCAAATGGTTGTTGAAGAAAATACGATTGAAAACAAGGATAGGACAGTTTTAAAGTATCTGAACTAGAAATCTTTTAAACAGGAATTAGTATGATATCGTTTCAATTCAAGGCTTTAGACATTTTTACTAATGAGTGTTTTTGGATTCTCAGAAAATCTGTAATTTATATATTATATTTTCTTTTAATTTATGTAATCTTATATTCAAATCCAATAGATACACCTATCACCATGATCCAAAACAAAACAAGTTATCCAATGTAGATTAGTAATAGTAAATGTTTGCTGAGACCTTAGTCTCCAAATTCTAAATCTATCGTAGGATGCCTCCATCTATCATTAATTTGTTTTTATATCTCTTGCAGCCGAAAAAATTAGAATAAAAGTCATCATTAACTATATTTAGGGACTATCACTTAATGATTAAGGATTAAGCAGTTATGAAAGATAGGGTTTGAATTTTTATAAATAAAATGCATGTCTTTGTAACAAAATATGAATAATTGTAAAAAAAAAAAAAACTATAATTTATATATATATATATATATATATATATATATTCCTCTATCTATGTGGTGCTCTAAATCAAAATCCATCTATTAAGATTGAAAATCCATCATTCCATGAGTTGGGCCATGAAATGGTCACCACATGGTGGGTTTTAGAAGAGAAAAATTTTTGGCCTTCTATTGGGGTAGAGCATTAAAGTTCCGCTATTAATGCCCTCATTTGTAATATTCATTATAGACTATTGATAAAATAAAATAAAAATTCAAGTCAAACCCGGTAGCCTAACTTTCTTTACTGTACTCTTTTTCTCCTTTGTTTATTCTTCTTTTTCTTTCTAAGGATCAATTGTTTATTTTATTTGTTTCATTATCTTTGTTTTATGATGCTGATAGATTGCAATTAGTTTCCTTTAGGTCTTATTTGTGTATCTTATTTATTTTTATGTCCTACTATGTTCATTCTATTTATTTTTCTACACAACTTTTCTTTGCTTATTCCATTTATTTCCTACTACAGTTGTATAAGTTCATAATCCTGTTAATGAATTTATTGAAATGCTTTCCAAATTATAAAGAAAGTCTTTGTATAAGAAAACTATTAATGAAATCTTTCTTTAAAAAAAAAAAGAAATGCAAGCATGATAATCTAAATCTATTTTTTTCTTAAAAAAATATTCTAAAATCATTTTCTAATCATTGAAAAGAATTACTATTTATTACATCTGATTAAATCGCTGCATTAAATAAATATAACAAATCTAATTTTTCTTAAAATAAATATATTCAAGTCAGAAATTTATAATAAATTAAATTTGCCAAATAATTTTAATATAAATTTAAAAAATATTTTAAAATAAATGATAGAATCAATTTCTTTAAAGCGAAATAATATCACCCTTTGGTAAAAATGTTTTTCTGAAGAAGAAAAAAAGTTAAGCGACCATTTTTTTCCAGTGAGAAAACGAAAGTAAGAAAATATTTCCAAAAAGACGTGGAATGGAAATATACACACACAAAAAGATGCACGTTAAAATGCATATAAAATTCATTTCCAGTGGACTGAACCCAGAGCCCTTCTATGTTTGTCTTTTGAAATGTTAAATCTTTACATCGCGTGAGATAGGCGTGATCTTTAAATAAAAGTTAATATATAATTGATTGTTGTTTTAAATTTTAAACGAGGAAGAGAAATTTGATTAAAATATGAAAATTTTACTTTAACTTTGATAAATGATGAACTCAATATTTTTTAAAAATAAATAAATATAATATAGTAATATTACATAAAGAATTTAGGTTGATATCAATATCATGAAATGTAAACATAGCTTATGTGAATAAATGCCTATTATTTTGTATAAATTATTGAACAAGAATTGTAGAAAACAAACAAGGGCCGGGAAATTCATTTTGAAGGGGGTATAAGGGCAAAGTAAGCAATGTATGTAGTGTAGTGGTTAAATGATACGTAAACTTGTTGAAATAAATGGCCTTGATAATGAAATACGAAACAAGTAAACACTAGAGGAGAAAGTTTTACTAGGAATGAGAGAAATTACCCGATAGCAGACAAAGTGAATCATAATATAATGATATAGTGAAGATTCACTTTTGATGATTACTGCTACCATTGTGATGGCTGCGTAAATCGTACGACCCTACGGGACCAGAACCCGGACCTTGGGACGTGTTACTCTTTTCTTTTTTTCCTTTTTTTTTTTTTTTGAATCATTTGAATAATCAATAATTACTTTGGCATTTCAAATGGTCGATGAAAATATATATACGTAATACTGGCACTAACATGTGGGGCCCATCATTTATTCGAAATTCACATTTCGTTCAATATGGCCTTATGCCCTATTTGCTATATTTCCCCACTTTGTACAATATGGAGTATTACAGAAACATTTTCAATAAAATATTTTAAAATGGTTTTACAAAAAGAGTCAATCAATTTCGTATGTAGCCATGTGATGGGTTTTTTCTTTTATCGCTTACGTGTGGCTGTGATGGCCTGGATCATTTTAATCTTACGATACAGTTCTCTCGATGCAGTAATTAATGAAAACATTGTATTAAACATTTTCATGCTTAGTGTGGTTACATATAGTTCTGTTGAATTTAGGTTTAGAGATCAAATCGCTGAATTTTTCTAAACAATGTTTTTTAACTTTTTTGAGTGATCAATGCAATAATACATATATTCATTTCATATACATTCATTTCTGATTTATTGATGTTCCAAATATGCACTTTCATATGTGTCAAATCATTTCAAAACACAAATAATACGTTTTACAATTTTCTTATCTTTCGTTTAGCACTTAAATGAATTTAATTTATCTTATTTTGGTGGCAGGATAGGAATCACCGACCACAGTCCCCATTGAAGTACTTATTTAGATTATAAAAACATTTTGTTTTATAACACGGTATGGTCCATTGGGGCATTTTCTTAGCTGATTATCAAAATCGATTTATGAACAACGCGATATTGTCACGTGAAATTCTCTGAGTCGAATGGCAAAAAAATCATTAGTTCTGCAATACTACTAATTTAACTTTTATTGGTATATCAATTTATCCTCAACTCGAATTTAACGGTTAACATTCTATTAAGGACGTTCAAATCATTCATAGCAAAATACAGTATAGTATGTACATTTATACAAACAATTCATTTTTCATACTCATGTAATTTTTCATATGCAAATCATTTCACAATCAATTGTCTCAAATCAATTAAAACAAATCAATATGCTTTTCTTATAAATCATTTCAGCAATTCAAATCATTTTGTAATCATTGATACTTTGGAGTCAGAGAGAAGTGAGAGACAAACCATAAAGATTGTCAGCCTTGATTCCTGTCTGGAATCTAGGCCTCAACTTAGGTTTTCTCCTCGTTAGCCCCTAATCCATCCTGATGACAATCATATATTAGTTGGGTATTCTAAGGTTCCTATTTGGGTCTTGTTCATGACTCCTTAGGAAATAAATTGTTCCTTTCATTTTTCTGGTTTCCTCATCCTTAGACATCTTATCATTCTTTTTAGGCATCGATATACCTCATTTTGATATTTTAAGTTAATGGGTTTTAATTTGGATACACTTATTTGAAGATTTGTTCTGAGTCTAATTGCCCAATTTGAATTACTCAATTCGGATGAGTGATGGCCAAGTTATGGCTAAACCCGGCACTCCAAACATCAAGCATGTCGGGCCCGAACATAATTGACCAAAAATAGAGGCTCACTTTGTGAATTTTAAAGTTTAATGGTCCCAATTTAGATCATACCCATTTCGGAAGATTTGTTTTCTAGAAGTCTAGTTTACCTAGAAATTTGAATCCTCAGTCGGATGGTGGTCAAGTTATGACCCTAAATACCCGAAATTGCTCAAAACTTACCAAAACTATATCAAAACACAGCTACTAGAATTGGCGAAATAGGGACCTCACTTTGTGGCTGAATTTAAGGTCGGGTTCCAAATTTGAATACACTTAATTCAGGGAGATTTGTTCTCCTAGAAGTCTAGTTTACCCATAAATTTGAATTACTTAATTCAGATGAGTGATGACCAAGTTATGGCAAAAACAAAAACATAAGTTTTGGGAAAATTTTGACAGCATGCATCTCCCCTAAAAACTCAACATTTCCTTTATACAAGAACTCTTCATTTGAGGACCACAACCAATCAAACAACCAAAAACAACTTAGAGAAACCAGTAAAAACATTTTTATTCAAATTTGGGGTTAACCCAAACTGAAAATGGGGTTAGGAGTTTGGTTTACTTACCTCAAATCTCTTTGATCTTCTTCTTTCTCTTTTTGATCACCTAAATCCCTTAATCCTGGAGAAAATCACCAGGATTCTAAGTTCTTTTCTTCTTCCTCAGCGCCCAGTGTGCCTAGCTCTCTGTCCCTTTTTATGCCCCAACTCGACACCGATGTCAAGTGAGGTGTCATTTTTATAAAGCGATAAAGCGCCAAGCTTGTTCGTTCATAAAATGTTAAACATTTAACTTGTACAGCAACGGATTACAAAATATATACAAGCTCCATATATGGAAATGTTCAACATTTACATTGTTTACAAAAGAAACCAAAACTACATATACAAGAAGCAGGCCCGAATGGTCTTCAGGTGGGCACTTAGTGATGTGTTATTGCCCAGTTTGCGTGTGGAGTGTTCGGACTTCGTTTCCCAACTATCACATTGCCTACGGATGAAAACCCGTGCTAAGATTTACGTTTAGTGGGAATAAACTCGTGGACGACCACTAACACAAATCATCACACTTCTATACACATGCATAAACATCTAACATATCATATCATTTAAACATGCTTATATATATTTCATATTTACTTATCATACCATATTTCATTTCTTATCATTTTACACTTTGCTTCATGTTCTTGTCATAATGTACTTGTCATCACATAGCGGTGCTATGCTTCTCTTATCATATCATATCATTTCATATGTCATATTCAAGTCATTTGTTTTATGTTTCATGCCTACATAAACCTTAGAAGTGGATAAAGAAAACTATAAGGGCAGGCGTACTCAGCTATGCAACGAGTGGTGCATAAGGGCCAGCATTTGTTATCATTATTGAGACAATGACCATCTATAAAATTTACATTTGTAATGACAACGAGACGGTGATACGTTATCTATGAGACTTGTTTTTCCTTAGTAAGCATGCCCATCTATCCCTCTACTAGGTTCTAAGCAGACAATCCATGTATATTTTATGTTCAATACATATCTCATATTCCCAAATAATCATTGTCATCTGGTGATCATATGCAATATTTACAATCATTTATTCGTATTTTTGCATTTTTCATATATCATTATATGCATGAATAACTATGGTTACCATGTATGCTTATAAGTTAGTTACTATCATTCCAATTTCATCAAGCTATCTATGGATGGATTTTAGACTCAAAGGGCTTTCCATAGAGTTCAAGAACTTCCAAAACGGAGTTCAAACGAATAAGTTATGGTCGTCCGAAGTTGGAGGCCACACATGAATAACCAATCTTAGCCGGCCATCAACCCTAGCAAAACATTGATTTCAATAAGGTTATGATCACCCACTATACTCCATAGGAATATGGCTAGAATCTTGACTCAATGGGATTTCCATAGAGTCCAAGAACACCTGAAACGGAGTTTGGACAAAGAAGTTATGAGTTCGAGTGGAGGCCTCACCTGTTTGGTGACTGGCCCGGTTGACTGGCGGGGCGACTAGCCCTGGCGAGGCCTGGTCGGGTTGGCCCGGCCGGCGGCTGGCGGGCGACCTAGCCAAGCGACTGGCGGCGGCTGGCCGGTCAGACTATCCCGAGATAAGGACCATAACCCAGTACAAATGTCCAGTGGAAATTCAAAGAAGCGAACATCAAGTTCTTGATGTGGATACAATTACGAATGACTCGCTTGAAATTCGGCTTTATTTCCACCTAAAAACCAGTCCGAAGGTCTTGTTAATGCGTATGATAAAAAAAATAAAGTAATTTCCCTTGGTTCAAATTACAACCAGACATTTCCTTTGGAGAGGCGAGCGCGCCAATATCGTTATTCATTTTAGCCATAACACCTATTAATGGCACACAAGGACACTTACTTGGTCAGGAAACCTCAGGTCCTTGAAGCGTCAGAAAGTAGTCCTGGAATTTCTAACTTCTTGTCCCAACGAAAGTCTTGGGACGATTCCTGCGTGGCCCGTTCACGACTCATATGGCCCGTGTCGTTTGAATGGCCGCTTAGATAAAGATTAAAGCAAGTAGAAGAAAAAACTCTGCCTCTCGGAGTTTGTCGAATTTGTCGAAACTCTGACTCGGTCTGTTCGAGCGCATCGTGAGGATGAAGCTCTTCATAACTACCACTTTGGCTGCCCGATCCCAATCACCGGGAAACTTAGAGAATGTGGAGTCTCTTTCTATAACTCTCTTTATCGCGCTGCTTTCTTTGTCTTTTCGGCACTATGGATCACTTTAATCGTATTTTCAAAGGAGGAAGCTGGCCTCCTCTTTTCTACATCTTGTCTTTAGCGATTTTTAACTCTTTTTAACTTTATTTCTTTGACCTCTTTCTACGTTCTTTACTCGAAAAGATAAGACCAAGCAGTCTTTATCACTTTATTTTAATTTTCCTCTAATTACCATTAGGTCCTCAGAGTACATTACATTTGCACCATGCCCATGGTATTTTCTATAATAGTATATCATCTTCTTATATTATGACTTTTGTGTCATGTTTTGATAAATTACAATTTACCTTTACTTATTTTCGGGTTTTTAGTTTTTATTTTCAAAAATCAGTTTAAGCTTATATTCTGTACTCAACATGTTATAAAAGCTGTTATGGCGTATTTTAATTATTACACACAAATGTGGGTAATGGCATTCGAAAATCAAAAATTGGTCTTTTGTCTATTACATGAATAAGGTCATGTTTGGTTACACACTAATTCATCATTTCTCATTTTTCTCACTTTAAATCTTCATTTCAATTTCATTTCCACTTCATTTTATTTTATTTATACTTTGGCGCTTACGCTGACTATTTATGATCTTGGGTCTCGTTTGACATTTTTACTAAATTTATTTGTTCGTAGCAAATTTTAGGTTTTTATCATTTTTTTGTTTTTAGTCGTTTAAGGCTAAAATATAATTTAATTTATTTAATTGAGCATGTTATAAAGCTGTTTGGGTAATTAATTTATTTGTTTTTTCTTGCGCTTTTTTTTTCGCAAAAATGTCGCGGCACAGATTAGACGTAAGTCTAGCCGTGGGATCCGCAATCCCGATAACTTTTTTTTTCTTTTTTTTTAATGAAAGGAGATTATGGAAACACATTTTGAAAGTAACATTTCAATCTACAAATGATGCGTGTACGCCTTTTACAGCTATGAAAACCACGTACCCTGTCTTTTTCTTTTTATTTTTTCTCTATTGGCCGGAGCATGAAGCCTAACACAGTTAAGTCTCTTTGAAAACGACCAAATGTGAAAGTTCTTTTGGCTTCTATATATCATTATCAGACAATATATTGTCGCATATTGTTAGATTGTTGTTGCTGTATACTTAAACAGCCTCACATGCATGCTTTTTGTAAACTTTTGTTTATTAACAATTAGTGGAACTGGCTTTCAAAAGAGCCATGCATGCATTCATTAATGCCTTCCTCTTTCCAATAATTAATTCTATTCAAATCCATGGAATTTAGGTTTCATATTCAAAGGCTTTGATATTTTTAAAGTAGGTTAGCCTGAGCCATGTGCTTCACCAGATTACACATGCAATGGGCCCTTTTCTCCGAGAGCAAAATCTACAAGATTTTGGAAGTACCGGTGTTATTACTAGAGGTTTCATGTTTTCAAAAAACAAATAATACCTTGGTTTCATTGCCTAAGGTAGTATTTGTTCTTTTTAGTTGATTCTAAATAAACCTTAAAAACTAAATACTATTTAATTATATTACGTGTTGTATTAGAGTACTTAAGTGATCCTAATTTTGTTTGATTTGATTCGAAAAATTTCATAATGTGATATTATGAATTTTTTTGGGATCTTTGGTGGTTGAATACCCGCTCAAATTTGGTATCCCTAGAAATATGTTATTTATTTCATGTTCTGTGATTTTTTATAAATTAATAGTTATAATATTACAATCTTGGTACTTAATTTTAAGCATTAAAGAGTGCTTTTGCCTTTTAACTATTGTCTAAGTGTCAACTTAGTCTCTCAACTATTTTTTTTTTGTTATTTCCGTCCTTTATCTACGAGCTCATTGTCAACTTAGCCCCTCAACTCTTTTTTTTTTGTCATTTTAATTTTATAGTATTTAAAATTAATAATTTTTGTTCTTCTTTTGGATGAAAAAAAACGAATTGTTTGATAAAGAAAAAAAATTGAATTGCTTGATGTTGGTTTATTTTTATGGTTCCTGGATTATAATTCAAGATATTTGTATTTGTTTACTACATTTGATTTCTAAAAAATATTTTAAAAGGGTTAAGAAAATGTTTTTTTAATATTTAATTTCACAAAAAAAATTAAAAAATTAATATATGTTTTTAAACTATTTAACACTTATATAGATAAATAAATAAAATGACTTAAAAGAAGTGTGTGAGAAATAAAATATTAGCTTAGATATGTATTTATTTTATTTTATTTTATAAATCAACCTGTTCTGAAAAGAGAAATTATAGGTTTCTAAAAGTACAAAATTACAATGACAAAATCAAATTGGTTGATGGGAAAAATGACAAAAAGTGGTTTGTGACTGGTTGCATTACTATCGCAGTTGAGGGACAAAAATGCATTTTAACCAAATTTTAAATAATGTTCTTCTCTTCCTTTATCCATGGTTTTTTTTTTTTTTCCTTATTCATGGTTTTCACAAAAATCTTAATGGTTTCTCCTTGTTCGTCCTTTTTCTTTATTGCCTATTTATCATTTTTCTTTAAATTATTTGTTTTTTTTAATGTTTATTTCCATTTTTTTCTTCTCTCAAGGGAGGGGAACCCCAATTACAAAGGGCTCGTGACAATTTTTTATTTCCATTAAGCATTTAAAAGTTTAAAAAAAAGAAGAAGTATAAAATAGACTAATGTCTGAAAACAAATTATATTGTAAAAAGCTACAAAACGAATACTTTCCAACTTAAATTCAAATTCCAAAACATACATAAATTGCCTATGGTTTACTTTGCAAGCCATAGTTCTCTAACAAATGATCAGTTCTAGCAAGTTCCCCCCTCAACAATAATCAATGTGTTAAAATATATGTTCCTCTCACTACAATAATCCCCCAAAAAAGGGTATATCAAGGTTAGCCAACCAAGTATCTCCCATTGTAAAATTATACACAGTAAAATTCACAGCTTGTGAAGCATTCATCAGTGTATAGCCAGGCCACTGCACCCTCATGCTAGTATTTGCCCCTGGCCCATAATTCTCAAACTCCCCATAATAAAGGGTGTCCAATCCCACTGTTCCATTCCATTCCAACCATCCCACTGGAGCAATTAGGCTGCCAATATATGACTGCATGTATACAGTTCTAGAATACAACTTCCATGGCCGACCCAGATAATTCAAGGTGGAATTCAAGTCCATGGCCAAGTCAGGAGAAGCATCAATGGTGCAGTTGTGTATGGAGATTCCGGTGTTCTGGTTCGGATCCATCCGGCCCTGCGCCGTGACGGCGTTCTTCTGGTTAGGCATCGGTTTTCGGGCATAGATTTTGCAGTTTTGGAAGATGGATGCGGCATTGCCAAAGATGAAGTCGACAGTTCCGTATACCATAGATTACCGATCCCGGTAGAACTGGCGTGAGGAATGTGCATAGAAGTGTCTTGATAACCTTCAAAACTACAACGGTAGAACGTGGAGAGATCACCATTGTTCCTCAGGGCTACCGCTTGGTGCTTCTACCAGGCCTTTGTGTTCTGGAATGTTATGTCTATGGCTACGAATCTTTCTCCAGCTACAGCTGCATGTGTTAGATACAAATGATTAGAAACCCGTCCATCATCTACAGCTACCAAGGTTTGAACCGGTCAATTCGGAAAAACCTAATAAACGAGATTTGTTGGGAAACGTCATGGAAACAATTGGTTCTTAACTGTTCACATTCTCCAGTGTTTTTTGTGTTTTTGTGCTTCTACCAAAAGGGCCTCGTAACAATCAGACATTCTACATGCTTATAAACTCATGATTCGTCCCTATTAATATTAATGTGAGACTTTGAACGCACACTTAATAAGATTAAACCATGAAAATTAATTCACTCACCGAAGGAGGCGGAATTGAAGGTGGTCCAGCCATCCACAACGCTTCTATTTCCTGTGATCACAGTTCGATTAATCCCATCACCTAGCAGCATTATATTCTTCTTATTTTTTGGCACCATGGGATACTCTTCGTAGTATCCTTCTTTCACATAGATTACAAAGTAGCCGTCCTCAACAATGGAATTGTTTGGAGCAAATGTGATGGCATCTGCTATGGTCGTGAAGTTTCAATTCTGCCAGTAATTGGTGACACCGTGCCATGTTGCTAACAAAGAACCCCTCCGTCCACCAATTCATCAAGAATCCTCCCTCCTCTCGACATTTCCCTTGATGGTTTGAAAGATCCTTTCTTTAGAACCTGCACATAATTTAGTTGATTGATCATCACTTTTTATTCCACATTTTCGAGGACAGAACATAATACTAGGAGGTGCATGATACTTATATTAAACCTAAAATTTTATAAAATAGAAAAATTGATAGATTAATGTAATATCAAAACATGGTTTATTGGGACATGATACCTAAAAGAGTTAGAACTAAAGTTTTTTCTTTTTTTATAATCATAAATGTCCAGATGAACTTATATGTATTTTGACTAATCTCGCGATACTCTGAAATTAATAATCAAGTAAATCTCTTATAACTCTAAAAAGTCTTCAACTAATGACCATTAATGAATTAAATTTCAAAGCCTTAAATCAATTAAGCTACTTTCAGGATTAAAAGTAAAGTTATAGTTAAAAAGTATGATATATTAAAATCCTAAAAGAAAATTTATCATGAGTTGGAGTGAGTAGAATTAAATTTTGGGTTAGTTAGCTTTTAGAGATGATACATCTTGAAGTATGAGCACCAACTCCTCCAGTTCTATAATAGCTTTACAAAATATCTTCCTCCCATGAAAAATGTGCCAATGTCCTTCTACTGGGGGCATCTGGCCAAGCAGTGGATTCATGCTCAGACAATTGGGTTGGGTGGCTCATCTTTAAAATTGGTCGGCATGACCCAATTTTGTCCCACCCATGTCATACACCCCTACCGAACCCATCTCCTCTAATGAGACGTCCGAAAAAGTTAGGCCCCCTTATCCCAATCATTGACAAAAACAAAATTAAATTATTGTCCTCTTTTCCTTTTTCTTAGTCACTAGATCCTATAAAGCGGTATACCATGATATACATACCTATTACTTGTGGGTCAATAACAACTTTTGTACACACATAGAAAGAGATAGATTACTCGTCATAGTGGCCTTATCATGCAAAAAAATATATATAGATACCCAATACCAATTCAAAATATCGATTTGATAGATTAAAAATTTATCAAGTTTAAATATCGTTATGGCTGTAAATCGATATAAATTGTAATATTCGTCTGCTTAAGAAATAAGGCGTGACGTTTATTTTTAATGGTAATCTGCAGTTAGTATTATTGATACCATGTTGCAAGTAGTCGTGCTTTCTTTACGTATCGATTCCACTGATCGAAAAGGCCAATAATAGTGTCGAGTCCCAATAAAAAGTGGCGAAAAGAATTATTGATGGGTAAAATCTTGAAATTCAGCAAAAACCACTCCATATAGTTACATGGAACATATTTTGGATCGTCTTAAGTATCTTGAAGATATTTGCTACCTGATGTGTGATAATATTGATGACTAGATAATGACTAATTAAGATTTAAAATTTTCCAGTAATTTAATGGACAGGCAACATCTTGTCGAATTCCTTCCAAATAGTTTAAATATGATCTTGATGATAGGGCATGGTAATTGACAGCAAAACCCTGTCTGAGCAAGTTGGGAATGAATATCTCTTTTTGACTTAAGTGCATGTGGGCGTGGGGGAGGCTATAACTCCTTCCTTCCAAATTCTCCAATTGACTCTATTTATTACTTCCTTGATTTCGATCTTCACGCCACTTAAGTTCAAACTTGCTAAAACTTCATACCGAATTGTATAAAATATAGGTTCTTGTCTTATTATGTATCGTTTTTATAATAAGCTAACCATGGTTTCTAAACTTCTAACTTTAGATATTTCTTTCAAAAAAATGTTACATTTTTTTTTATGTCAAACCCATTATAAACTCTGAGTAAAGATAATATTCAGAGTTTCTAAGGATCGGATTGAAGCCATCTTATCTCAACCATTCGATGAACCCTAGCTAGTTTTGAACAATATAAACTAACTGAGATGTTGAAACATTGGTTCCAGCTGTTTTTTGAAAAAACGACTGAATATAATATTTAGGTATTGTTGTCTAGGAAAATCCACCATGACCGATGGAGTTGGAACTCCTACCGTTCACGTGACTCAATCATGGCTATTTTTATTCTTATTTTAACACTTTGATTGTCAAAAAATAAGATAAATTATCTATATAAAATAAAAAATGAAAATGAAGAAGAAAAAGCCGTAGTTATTACCTCGATGATCTTGGAGACTCGGTTCGGAACCCGGTCAACTCAGTCAGTCCACGTTTTCGTTATGCCGCTTCCGGAAGGTCCGGCTCAGCGCTCGACTCACCAACCCCAGTGAGACACTATACAACTGAGTAGCACCGGACAACGGCGACAACAACGCCGTCACCAACGAGTTCCCCGAATCCACCAGCCCGTCGTAACAGGTCTGTTGATTCGTAACGATTCCACTCAGCAGAGTCCTGACTCGCTCCACCAACTCATCCGTCAGCTCGCCGACTTCAACTCTCCAGAAATCCCCTGCAAATAGTCCACATTCAGCTCCGCCAGCTGCCGGCGATGTCAGAGCTCCAGCCTCCCGCGTGGCTCATTCTCCACCGTTGATTACCGCTGGCGCTCAGGTAGTGCCCGATCAGGCCCGACATTTTCCGGGCTTGTTTCAGGCACTGCTTCACCGAGAACTGGCCGTAGGCGTCAGGCCGGAGCGGAGACGACCGGAAAGTGGAAGAATGGAGCGGGCAGAGCTGAGATAGAATGTGGCTTTGCATGCAGCGGAAGGGGTGACCGGCGGGGCTTGGCCGGAAATAAGGTGAGCCGGTGAGAAAGAAATGAAAGACACGAACAAAAGAAAGAGAGAGAGAGAGATTTGCATTGTGCGTCAGTGTTGTTTTGCCGGCAATGGATGATGTGAGATTGAGGAAGAAGGGTTGAAAGAATATATAGGGAAGATAAAAGAGAGAAAACGCGTGAAAATAATTGTGGCTTCGGGAATGGTGTCTGCTTGCAGAGTTTGTCAAAGAATGGGTAGAGGCAGTACGATAGGAAGATCCAGAAAACAGAAAAAGAAAAAATGTATGTATCATTCTACACTTTGAGAAATAAAGGATAAGAACCCATTTGGAATTAAAGAAAAAGATGTCATAAAAAATAATTAGTTTTTAAATACAAATATTATCTTAATTAATTAATTGTAAATACTATTTTACCAAAATATTTAGGCTTTTTTTAGAACTCAAAAAATATTAAAAAAAAAACACTAAGTAAATAATTTTCTTATAATTGGTTTTAGTATAAACAATATAAAATCCGTCAAATATAATCAAACTTTTCAAAAGTTCACATAATTTGAAATTTTTTAGTTCTTATGATAATAAAGACAAATAAATGAAATTAATTTGAATAAATATATAAAAATTAATTTATTAAATTTAAACTCATTTTTATTGTCCTTCAAATTTTTTCTTCTAATACTTTCTAATTCTAATTTCTAAATGAGAAAACTAATTATTTTTACCATATTTCAATTGCGACTTTCACATTCCTCGTACTTTTTTGTCTTTAGGTCATCGACAATAACCTTGTACATGCTTTTTCAAAAAAGAAAAATATGAGAAAAATAAGATAGAATGGAGGTAGTAAAAGAGAAAACAGGGTTGACAGAAGACGAGTAGTTAGAATGTAATAAATGGTAATAATTATGGTTTCGTAGTCTACCAGACCCTTGGTACTCTACCCATAACCAAGAGCACCTTCAAATTACATTTGGCCATGTGTAACCGAATTCTACCCACTCAGCCCCCCTTATATTTTATGATTTTATCATTCAAATTCAAGAAACATGAATATATAGCAGGAAATGATTGGTGTCTGTTTGATAAATTTAGATATGTATTATGCATTGATTGTATTTGAAATAGTGCCCTCATCACATGCTGTTTGGTCTGTGCAACTGCTCCATGACTTAATTTTATACAAGAAGTTATTTGTGATTTAAATTTCTATGATCTGTATAATTGAAAAAAAAGATATGTCACATTAAGCATCGGTTGACGTTTCTAATAATATTCCTATTAACCTAATATACATATTTTAAAATGGTGAGGTCCCTCGAAATTAAAGCAAATAGTTCTATATGATTAAGTGTAAGTCATTATTATAGGATCAATTTAAAATCATTATATATATATATATATATATATATATATATATATATATATATATATATATATATGCCTGATAATAAGTGGGTTCCAACCTTTAACGTTCAATGTAATAATTTTTTTTTATCAATAATTGGGTAGTTTAAAATTTTAGAAGTGGGGGATCTTATTGCTACTGTTTACTAAACTGCATGTCTATAAAATTCTTGTTAAAAATAGTTTACAAAGTATTTTAAGTTATTTATTAGATGTAAAACAAAGAGTATTTTTAATCACTTGTGATATAATAAAACATTAAGAAATATTAATTCAAGAATCATTCCAAATTTTAAATTATCTAAATCTTTTATAAAATAAAACTACAACCCTAGAAAAAGTTTTTAAATAATAATAACTTATTAGTATGGTCATTGTGTTACTTTATTCTTGGATTGGAACCTAAAATCTCTCGTAAACTCATTCCGTATTTTTATCATTTGAGTTAAGTCTCAAAGACAAATGCATAAATTAACAAGTCAAACTAATGAATATTGAACTCGATAAATGATAAATTTCCATTTGTATACAAGTTTTTTGATGAGACATTACAGATTTACTTAGTCATTAATTTTAAGATTTTATGAGATTAATTGAGATATACGTAAACTAAACCAGACACCCTTGGTTTAAAAAAAAAAGCCAAGAAAATGTAATAATATTAGACTTAAGTCCATCACATTTCACAAAAACCACTTCAAGGATGGGAAGATATTTTTTCTGTTCATAAAATTACTTAGAGAGAAGTCGGTGGGTAAAAGAGTCAACCAGTCGCCCTATATTTATCATAGTCAGCTCTACATTTCCCAGCTTAAAGAATTGAATAAGGTAAGGAACAGCCATGCATTCTTGACAGCTACTACTACCCGATTGAGTTGACATTTTCAAACCGCCACTTCTTACTTTATTATTTTTATTTTTAGAGGTTAATTAAATCTTAGGGCACAAACATGCATAATCATGTTCATAGCTTTTATTTTTTATTTTTTTGGAAGAAAAAATAATATTATTGATTCAAATTTACAATAGATTAATATATCTAATATATAAATAGTTAAAAACCATATATAATGAAACAATATACATGTTAATAAAATAATAAATCATCACAAAAGTTATAAATTTGATAAAATAGTTACTAGAGTATCATAAGCTACAGTTTTTGCCGTAGTGTCGTATAATTTGATATATTAAGATTGAAGTCGAGAATTATATTGTTTGTGCTTGGTAGCAAATACGTAGATAAAATGCTGCAATGAGTGACCGGATGTAGTGCGTCGATAAGCGCACGACAAGCCGAATGTTGATAAAGCGATGGCGGCGTAAAAAGCGAATAAAGCATGTCTTGCATTGAAAAAGAACCGTTTTATTAAGCAAGAAAATAAAAGAAAAAGATTCAGAGAGGTTATTTCAGGTCAAAAATGACAAAAAAAAAAAAATTACCATTTTTTACTTAAAGAAAATAGACTATAAAAAGAAAAATTATGAAGAAAAAGCCGCCTAGGTTTTTCTATGCATAACTTTAATATAAGTTTGCTTTAGTTGCATTAAATTTTTCTCTTCACTCATATCAGTTCGTAAAAGTTATACACTTAAGTTATTTTATTAAGTAAATTTAAGTTTATTCCCCATTTTAAGTTATTAAATTAGTTCAAATACGAAAGAGAGAACAAGTATAAAATTAATTGAGTAAAAATCATGTAATTTAAAAAACACACATTTATAAAGAAGTAATAATAAATTAAGTTCATAAAAAAGTAAAATTAGTAAAACTATTTATCATTGAATGACTTTAAAATCATATGTAAACATGTGAGTTACATCAAATCAATTAAACATTGCATAATTGTAAATGACAAAAAAACATTAGAGGGCGTACAAGGTTGACAAGTAGAGGCGTAGTATAAGTTAGGTCTTTTTCGTTGTGACAAAAACTTATTTCATAGTCAAATAAACAATAAAAGAAAAGACTATCGGACAGATAAATTTTGAAAATGATTGAAGATAAATTAGTACGTGTAAGAGTTATTCTAAATGTAGATTTAAAAAATGGTTTAAGATATTTATGATTTTCAAAACACATGTCTATTTTACAAAAACAATGAAAACACAGTTTTTTTTTTCAAAAAATTAATTTTGCAAATTATTTTCAAAACAGTTTTTAAATGAGAGTTCAAGGGGCTGTTTAGTTTCATATTTTAGAAAACTATTCTAGAAAGCAATGTTTGAGAACGCTCTTCCAAACATATTTGGTTCCATTATTTTTTATTATAAAAACATAAAGAATTTAAAAAACATTAAATTCAAATAACAAAAACAGGTTTCAAAATGGTGTTTTTCGTGTTTTCAAAAACTATTATCAAGAATAATTTTTAAAAACAAAAACCAAACAAATTATTGATTTATTTATTTTTTGAGATAGAGATTTCAATCGTTTAATTTAAACATCATGATCATATCATTTCTGTCTTAGCCTCTTGATTGTTAATTAAATATTAAGTTCTCACGATCTAATAATTTAAGGTTCTAGGTTGTTCATGGGATTTCTAAACATAAGTAAGTTAACAATCATATATGTGTCCCAAACGATCACTTACGACATGCCATGTGTTTGGGTTCTTCTTTTCATACGTCTTTGACTTGGTTGCTTCTTTATTTTATCCATCAATCACCTTCTCTCCCACCTTGTGGTCCTCAATTAATCTAACGTGTACTTCAATTTTTATATTGTCTGCAATTTCAATTACCTTTAAATTTTGAGAAGTATTAATAATTTTCATTTAGATTTCTTATCTAGTCAAACATTTTTGTTTGGTTATGGATTATAATTTTAATCCAAGTGTCAATAGATTACTATATAGATGTAGTACGTTTTAGTAAGTGGAATACAAAAAATTAGAGAAGTTGTTGACAACAGGCAAAGGGTATATAATTAATGGAATTAGAGTATTATTGATGGTTAAATCATTGACTAAAGGTGAATCGTTTGAGTTTCAACACAAAATCAAGATGGAAGGTTAGAACTTAGAAGATCCAAATAGGACAAATTATGAGATATGAAAATAGTTATAATTTTTTTCACGTAATCATAATCATAGAGTTCAATTTAATAACAATTTCCAAATTTTGTAAGCAAAAATGCCACTTAGAAATACAAGTGTTGTTCAGATAAGCAGTACAACTTTGGATATAGGATGAAACTCATTTCAAAGAATTGCGTGATGAATTGTACTATGATCACTTTAGAGACTGTGATAGCTTTTTCAATACCTTTAGGACTGATTTTGATCTATTTCCAATGAAACATTTCAATGGATATTTAGATATTAAAACACGAGCAAGTGATTTATATAGATATGATCAACAATATTACCTATTAAGGTTTTGGATATTTTTATATTCTTTTATTTGCTCTTCATTATTGGTCATCAGTTTGTATCTTTTTAGGGTAATTGGAGAATCCATTTGATTAAACATCGAAAGTCTTTATGGGATTAATCGGTATCATAAACTAATCGAAACACCAATAATTATATATAAAAAGAAAGAAGTTTTGAATATTAATACTGTGTTGAACTTGAACAACTTTTCTAAAAACCATACTTTTCTAATTATATGTCATCAACTCCAATCATATCAATTGACATAGTCATGCAGTTTTTATCAACCTACATGTTCTCATTATAAGTAACACCATTCCAATTTGTATACTTACCTAGGATTGAGAATTATGGTGATTTTGAGCCTGTGTTATTCAATATGGAATTGATTATCGTATTTTATGTCTTTCAATAAATATAATCTTTGGAAATTGAATAATTTTCGATTTTAACATCACCATAGATAACTTTTGTTTGTAAGTTTTCAGCAAATTTCTTTATTAATTTTTTTGTACTCAATCACATATATTTCTAGTTTACATATAATGATTTGAACTGTACGTGTCGCCGCTTTATGCAACCTCCATCATGTATGCTGTCGGGGAGTTTTTGGATTCTTGTGTAATCCAAGAATGTGGGCTGTTTGATGACTTTCTTTCTTGGGCTCATGTGATTTATTGCTTCGTTTTTCTTCGGGTTGGACCGGCCCAAATAAAGGGTCTGTTCAGCACAAACCCGACCAATATTTGATTGATCCGGTAAATGAGCTGGGCAAGGTCGGGCTTCGATTATTTTTCAGACCCAGAGCCTAACCCATGGGCCAAGTGACATGTGGGCCCAAGGCTTTCGAACAAAATTTTTATGATATATGTAGGAAGGGATAGGATATACAAATGGTATTAAAGCTTGTGTCCGTCTTGTCGAATAACGTTTGTTCGATAAGCACCCAAATATGTGTGTATTACTATCAACCAGAGTGAGCCATGGCCAACGGTGTCACAAAACCTTCGATGTATCACCATCAGTGGGCATTAGATGTGTGGGTGATATGTCGACAACGATTAAATTGTTATTTATCTGTGCATTCGTTGATAGTAGAGACATATAAGCGAATACACACACACACACATATATATATATATATATATATAGTAGTGAACCACCTAGTGCCCTCCCATCAATTTTTTTTTTTTTTATAATTTTCCCTTTGTGAGTGAGGTTCTCTGCACCTATGTATCGTTATTTTGGGTTGAAGGGCTCTGCACTATTGGGGCAGTGCAATATCGTTAGTCTTTTCGTTAGGCGATCTCGTAGCGAGAAAAGGACTACTTGGAAGAGAGAGGGAGCTGCAGGTGTACTGAAAAGTCTAAGTGGAAAATTTATCGAAAGTGTGGCTGGTTGCGGACATTTAACTTCTCTGGAGTGAAATGATGATATTGTCTCACATCTTATGAAATTGTGAATTAGTGCCCAGGCTTTGAGAGGTTAACCCAAATCTATCGGGTCGTCTTTTGAGTTGAGAACCTTGCTTTGAGAGCAGGTTTGGTGCTTTCATTGAGAGTTGAACCCAAAACATAAGTTACCACCTTTGAAATTGTAGGATCCTTGTAAAACCCGGGTAAATTTGAAAAATGGAAAAAACGGTAAATTGTCGCTACAATGTAGGTAGAAAACTTGGAATTTTTCCGTCTCAAATGAAGAAGCGGGCGCCATGCAGATGGTGATCTTGAAATCACAGTTCTTACGAAGCGAATTTCGTTTGAATTAGAGATGGTCGAGATTTATGTTTTCCCGGCCCGACGGGTGTCAGTGACCGCGTGGCATGATGACATCTTATGATGCATGTGTCATGGTGACACATAGCATGAGGACTTGTGTCGTAGTGATACATGGTTACGCATGGCATGTAATACATGCGTAGTAGTGGCTTAACATGGCATGTCAAGTTCATGCAAAAGGGGTGATAAGTGAGAGTTAAGTATAAATGGGAGGTAAGTTCGAGTGAGTGAGATAAGGGAGAGGAAAGGAGAAAAGAAAGAGAGAAAAGAAAAAGAGAAACGGAAAGGAAAAAGAAAAAAAAGGAGAAAGAGGAAAGTCGGTGAGCTTCTTCCTTAGATCTCTAGCATTCCAACAATTGGGACTCGTCGGACTAAGAAGTAAGAAGTCGTCTGCTTGACAGTATGGCGTCAGATATCGAAAATTGAGGAGGTTTCAGAAGGAATCCCGACAAAGTCGGGAAATCTTGTCTACTACACTCAAAGAGGTAAAGATTATTTTTACTTTGGTTTATTTTCAACCCTAAGGGCCGAGTGATTGTGTTTTTGCCCCAAGGGTCCGTTTGGCCGAATTTTGAAATATGGGAATCTGCCTTATTTTGATCTTGAGTATTGGTGGTTTTTGCCTGGGTTTCGATTAAATAAAGAATTTGGACTCGAGTCATGCTATAGAAGTTTAATAGTATATATGTGAACTTGATGTTAGAACTTTTGAATCGCGGTGGACCTTTCTGAGAATTCAGCATTATGGTCAGTTTGGAACTGCATGGCTGGCGGTCTCAGTTTATGTCTAGATTTTGGAATTTGGTTTTTCGATGCTGATTCATGCGATTTCGGGCGGTTGAGACCATTCATAAATTTGGTTTGTGGCTAACTACTACCTGTTTGAGGTCGACGTTGTAGCCTATGTGTGAATTATGATTTGGGTTGATTCTATGGCCTTTTAGAGTCATGGTTGAGGCCGGTTTTGTGGCTAGGTGTATAGCCTATTTATGGTCCCTTGTGACCGGTTTGTGCAGCCTGTGTATGGGTTGATCATGGATTAATCGAACTATGCACAAACTAATCGAAACACCAATAATTATATATATAAAAAAAGAAGAAGTTTTGAATATTATTAATACGGTATTGAACTTGAACAACTTTTCTAAAACCATACTTTTCTAATTATATGTCATCAACTCCAATCATATCAATTGACATAGTCATACGGATTTTTATCCAACCATGTTCTCATTATAGAAACACCACCATTCCAATTTGTATACTTACCTAGGATTGAGAATTATGGTGATTTTGACCTAATGTTATTCAATATGGAATTGATTATCGTATTTTATGTCTTTCAATAAAATCAATAAATATAATCTAAATGAATACTGATTTAACATCACCATAGATAACTTTTGTTGTAAGTTTTTTCAACAAGTTTATTTTATTAATTTTTTTGTACTCAATCACATATATTTCTAGTTTACATATAATGATTTGAACTGTACGTGTCGCTGCTTTATGCAACCTCCATCATGTATGCTGTCGGGGAGTTTTTGGATTCTTGTGTAATCCAAGAATGTGGGCTGTTTGATGACTTTCTTTCTTGGGCTCATGTAGATTTTATTTCTTCGTTTTCTTCGGGTTGGACCGGCCCAAATAAAAGAGGGTCGCGTTCCAGCACAAACCGGGCCAATGACCCCGATTGATCGGTAAATGAGCTGGGCAAGGTCGGGCTTCGATTATTTTTCAGACCTAGAGCCTAACCCATGGGCCAAGTGACATGTGGGCCCAAGGCTTTCGAACAAAATTTTTATGATATATGTAGGAAGGGATAGGATATACAAATGGTATTAAACTTTTTTTTGTGTCCAATGCTATCCATAACATTTGTTCAATAACTTAAATATGTGTATTACTATCAATAGAGTGAACCCATGGCAAACGGTGTCTAAAACTACTGATGTATCACCCATCAGTGGGCATTAGATGTGTGGGTGATATGTTAACAACGTTAGAATTCTATTTATTTATCTGTTCATTACATTGATAGTAGAGACATATAGCGAATGCGCACACACACACACATATATATATATATATATATATATATATATATATATATATATATATATATATATATATATATATATATATATATATATATATAGTAGCTAATCACCTAGTGCCCCCTCCCATCAATTTTTTTTTTGTAAAATTATATATAGTAGCGGAGCCACCTACTGCCCCCCTCCCCCATCATTTTTTTTTTTTTTTTGCAAAAATTTTCCCTTTGTAGGTAGAGGTTCTCCCACCTATCATGTCGGTATTTTGCCACCTCCTATCGTGCCTGGCATATCATTAGTGCTTTCATTAAGAGTCGATGTAATGAGAGTGACTACTTGGAAGAGGGCTACCCATTACTCTCAAGAAAGGTCTAGAAATAAGCTGTATCCAAAGCCACGAATTGCTTATGGGACATTTAACTTCTCTAAAGGTGGGCAATGATATTGTCTCACATCTTCCACAAGAAATTGTGGAGTAATACTTAAGCTTGAGAGGTTCTCCATCTATCGCTCTGCTTCAGCCGCTTTGGAGCCTTGTGCTATGCTTTCTCATTGAGAGTTGAACCCAAAACCTAAGTTACCACCCTTTGAAATTGTAGGATCCTTGCAAAACCCAGGTAAATTTGAAAATGGCGTAAACGTAAATCGGTCGCTACAATGGTAGAAAATCCCAATTTTTTTTTCTAGATCTCAAATGAAGAAGCTTTAATTCACCGATGAATTGCCTTCGAAATCTGGGCTATCTAAACGACTTGAATTTAGATGGTCAATTTCATGTTTTTCGAGGCAACGGGTGTCAAGTGACACATGGCATGATGACACATGCCATGATGCATGTGTCATGAGTGACACATGGCATGAGGACTTGTGTCATAGTGATACATGTAGGACGCATGGCATGTAATACATGCCATGTGAGTGACACATGGCATGTGTCAAGTTCATGCAAAGGGGTGATAAGTGAGAGTTAAGTATAAATGGGAGGTAAGTTCGAGTGAGTGAGATAAGGGAGAGGAAAGGAGAAAAGAAAGAGAGAAAAGAAAAAGAGAAACGGAAAGGAAAAAGAAAGAAAAGGAGAAAGAGTGAAAGCCTATGAGCTTCTTCCCGATCTCAAAGATTCGACAATTTGGGACTCGTCGGACTACAGCAGAAATCGCTTCCACACGACGAGCCACACGCGCATCAAAATCGGCGAGTTTCACCGAAGATCCAACAAAGGAAATTCGGGAAATCTTGTCTACTACACTCAAAGAGGTAAAGATTATTTTTACTTTGGTTTATTTTCAACCCTAAGGGCCGAGTGATTTGTGGCAGCCACTCAAGGGTCCGCTTTGGCCGAATTTTGAAATACGTAGAATCATTTTATTTTGATCTTCGAGTATCGGGTCGGATTTTAGCACCGCTGGTTGGGAAACAGAGGGAATTTGGACTCGAGTCCTTTATAGAAGTTGTAGCTACATATGTGAACTTGATGTTAGGCTTTTGAATAACCCGAATTGGACCTCTACAGCTCACATTATGGTCCATTTCCCGAGACTGCCGCAACTTAGGCTGATTCTCAGTTTATGTCTAGATTTTGGGACTGGTTTTCGAGCGTCGGTTTCTGCATCGATTTCAGGATCGATGGAGAGACCATTCCATGGCTGGTTTTGTGGCCTAACTACAACCTGTTTGAGGTCGACGTTTTAGCCTATGTGTGAATTGTGATTTGGGTTGATTCTATGGCCTTTTAAAGTCATGGTTAAGGCCGGTTTTGTGGCCGGGTGTATGGCCTATTTATGGTCCCTTGTGACCGGTTTGTCTAGCCTGCGTATGGGTTGATCATGTTGTTATGTTGTATAAATGTTAATATATGTGTGCTATTATATTAACATTGAATGAATGATGTTTAAAAATTATAAGCATGTGTTATAATTGACCAAGATGCATGGTGTATGCATGAATTAAATTGTCCATATATCATTCATCATATATGTGACATGGTATAGACATGAAGTGGCGCATCGCATTGCATTATGCACGGGGACATCTCATGACATGGGTGTGAGTGCATGATATGAATCAATACTGTGTTTGGTGATTGATTGTGGACTCGGTATCATTGGATGAAGTTTAACAGAGTCGCACGATTGCTTACATGAAAATGAAAATATGTGTCAGGTAATAGCAAGCAAGGATAGACACCCCCTCGGGTGAAAGACCCAGTACATGTGGTTATACATATTTCCAGCGGTGGAAGCCCATAAAAGTGTAGGAAGGCGTAAGTTCCTACTTCGATGGGACTTCTAAATTCACGTTGCCTACAAAAAGACACACACATACGGTTTTGAATATATAAATAATTATCGAGGTAACATCCAAAAGCTTTTTGATTTGAAAAACAAATGAATTTGTTTTGTAAACACAATGATCATTGGATGTGAACCACAATGATGGATTTTATCACACATTGGCATCGCATTATATGGTAGGAGTTTGGTGAAGCACCTCGATGCATGATGGCTGGTGAGTGTCATTCATTTCATAGCATGACATGTAGAATTCCATTTAATTTCATGATATTCTTCGGAATGTTGATGGAAATGCTGTGTGAACATTTCATGTGCACCTTAGATGGGAGTAGCCTCTCGTAGGGAATTTTCATCGTGGCGTGGCTCACTTTCTATATGGGAAAATATTTCGTGTAAGTTGGATATACTGATGGGATGCTCTCAGACGCAATGCAGCGTGAAGAGTCGATTGCGGGCCTTGTAACATACTAGAAAGTATCAAGCAAACAATTTTCGTAATACACTTTTGTTTGAGGTTTGTACTTAAACTCAGAGTAATATGTTTTGATAACATGGAATGCTTGTTGAATGTGAATAAACGGATCTCGGTAAATGGGATTGGATAATGTGGTATCGAGACACACGATATCCATAGGTAATTCTGACACTCGCTTCATAGCTTGGTGTTAGAGCGTAGGTATGTGTTACCTAGGACTCGATGAATGGACCCCAATCCGCGGGTTGACGGTTAGTCAACGGACTCCTGGGTTTTGGGGTGTCACAGCTTGGTATCAGAGCTTAGGTATACGATTACCTAAGGCTTGATGGGCATGGGTCTAAACCATTGCATCCATTATGCATTTCATGTTTTGTGCCCTAATATGCTATTGATTGTGTGTTATGTGTTGTGTGAATTATATATATGGTAAAAAGTATATGGAAAAAGAGGAACACTAGAGTTAGAAAACATAAGCTTAGGGGTTCGGAAAAAGAACGAATGGGATAGTTTGGGATATTGATGGGTCTATTAGTGGTTGACACCATCATTACTAGTTAGACAATGAGAGAAATCTCGAAGTTTAAACTTGAGTACCATTCTTGGATATCATGTAATACTCTATTGTTATCTGATATATGTAGATGGCTAGTCGAGGAAGAGGACGCTAAGGCGGTGGGTGGAGCAACAACTCACGACCACTGGCCTTTTACCAACAAGCCTTCATAGAGGTTATTAGTGTTGCGACTGCTACTATTGAACATGCAAGTGTTGTGGCTGCCACCATTGCACAGGCTAGAGTAACTGGGAGCTAGGGAGGATCAAGTAACCTCCAAAGGTTCAAGGCACACCATCCTCCAACCTTCAAGGGAGGAGGGGACTCGATGGTAGCTGATCATTGGTTTCGCCTAGTCTGAAAAATTATGAGTTTTTCATGGAGATCACCTCCGATGCCACTAAGATAAAAGCTACCAGATTCCAAATTTAGAGGGTGAATCCTATCGTGTGTGGATCGGGTCAAAGCCTCGAGGGACTTGGAGGCAATGACATGGGAAGAGTTTCGTGAGCTCTTAATGGGCAAGTTTTTCCCAACATTTGCTCGACATGCAATGTGACGCCCCAACTCGGCATAGGATGTCAAGTGAGGGTCACTCTTTTTTTTTTTCCCCACGTATATACTTTAAGCTAGTTCATTCATATAATGTTAAACAATTAACTTGTATTATATTCAGAGCAAATGAATTACAAAATATATATACAAGCTCCATATATGGAAGTGTTCAACATCTATAATATTTACATTGGTTTACAAGCTTTCATATACAAAATCAGACTCCTAAAGTCTTCAAGGCACCTATCACATGTGGGCCTTTGACTCCGATGTGGGATGGACCGGTCCGGTCTCCTCTTTCTGCACTCACACCGATTGAACACCCGTGCTAAGCTTTACGCTAGTGGAATTATCACACATGGATGACCTTACTAAGGTCACCCCACTTCTATACAAATGCATATAACACATATAACAAAGCACAGATTCTTATCATTTCATATGCTTATCATAATCCAGCTCCATTTCTTATCATCATCCCCATATAATTTTCATGTCAACTTGTATTTTACTTCTTGTTCTTGTAATCAGATACTATCATCACATAGCACATACAGTTTCCTTAGATTGCGTCATGTGTGTTCTCTACTTTCCTGTATTGCTACCCGCATTCTTTCTTATGTTTCAAGGCCCGCACAAACCCAGAAGTGGATACACAGGAAACCATGAGGGCCCGGGTTGCGCTGTATCTACCTGTATGAAACAGTGGTCCATGAGGGCCCGAAGGCTTATATTCACCGGCACGGGCACAAGGTCCATGAGGGCCCGGGCGCGCAGGTGCGATATAATATACACGGCGGTATCATCACCGTATCGCACGCTGACTCCATTCCATGAGGGCCCGGAGGCGCTCAAAAGTGGGTGACCCTCTTTCGAGGCCACCGTGATCCAAATCGATATCTATGTCATCGACCAAACGGAATATCAGAACTTGTATGTCGCGACTTATTTTCCTAATAGGCATGCCCATCTATCCCCTTCAACAAAGTTCTGGGCTGCATAATCAATATGTATTTTATGCTCAAGATATATCTCAGTATTCCGAATAATTATATTGTCATTCGGGTATTCATATGGGATGATATAAATACAATCATTTATTCATAACTTTGCATTTTTCATGTCTCATTGTATGCATAAATAACTATGCTTAATTCGTATGCTTATGGAGTTATTTATGAATTCATAATATGAATAACTATAGTTACCTACAGAGCCTACTGTTTTTCATGTTTTCCAGGACTAATATGAGTTCCAATCTTATCATGCTATCTATTGATGAATTCTTGACTCAATGGGCTTTCCATAGAGTCCAAGAACACTCGAATCGGAGTTCAGACGAAGAAGTTATGACCTTCCGAAGTTGGAGGTCATGCGTAGTCGCCTTGACGAGCCGACTAACCGACGAGCCGCACTGAAGTGACGAGCCCGCCCCTAACACCTCAGTCTGACATCTAATATCTTTCTCAGGCATATGGATGGATTCTTGACTCAATGGGCTTTCCATAGAGTCCAAGAACACCCAAATCGGAGTTCAACGGTTGAGATATGACCTTCCAAGTTGGAGGTCATAATAGGCAAATCTTGACGCAGTTTCCACACCCAATCTGATGAGCTGCACTGAAGTGACACGAGCTCAGTCTGACACTCTCACCTGACATCTACCATCTTCCTCAGGGCATATGGATGATTCTTTGACTCAATGGCTTTCCATAGAGTCCAAGAACACCCAAATCGGAGTTCAAACGAAGGAGATATGACCTTCCGTTGGAGGTCATACGAGCAAACTGACGAGTCGAAATACCGACGAGTTGACCTGAAGTGATTTGCTTCCATCAGTATCACCCGGTCAGGCATCTAATATTCTCCTCAGACATATGAATGTATTCTTGACTCAATGGGCTTTCCATAGAGTCCAAGAACACTCGAATCGGAGTTCAGACGAAGAAGTTATGACCTTCCGAAGTTGGAGGTCATGCGCAGTCAATCTTGACGAGTCGACCGAATCGACGAGTCAGACCAAGTGACGACTTCACCGCCGACCCACCACCGTTGACGCAATTCCACTATTTGACGATCACTGCTTGATCTACCAATCGCTTGGACGACCACTGTTGGACGACCACCGCGACGATCAACGTTGACGACCACCGTTGAGACCACCTGCTTTCTGACGACCACTCATTGGACAAAATCACCGCCGACGCACCACCGCTTGACGATCACCACCCCTTTGACTGCTCACAGAAAGTGAAAAGACCATAACTTGGTCTATAGGAGTCCGAATTGAGAAATTCAAAAGCCTAACATCGTTATATTGATGTGGCTACAATTTCACAGCATCTATTTACAATTTCTTTATTTATGATTCAAAAAACTCGTTCTAAGGTCCGGCTATTGACCCGACCAGAACTGACCCCGGATCAGATCTAAAATGGACTGATCTCGGTAAAGGATCCATAACTTCTGGTCTACAGAGGTCCAAATCGAGAAATTCGAAAGCCTAACATCAAGCTCATTGATGTGGCTACAATTTACTAGAAGGACTCACTTGAATTTCCTGTATTTCTGACCCAAAAACCCGTGCTAAGGTCCGAAGCACGACACGACATCAAAATAGGGAATTTTCTACTTCAACTTACAACTAGACCCTTCTCAAAACACAAGATATACTAGGAGTCTTAGAGCTCTCCTCAACTCAACCCTACACGAAATGAGCCTGGGAGTTTCCAAACCCAAACCATACACAAACAGCGGTTCCAAACCATGTACTAAACGCTCTAGACCAAAACTATTTCCATACAACTGTAGTCCCATACCAACATACTCATAGTTCCATACAACCCAAGACATTATCCGCACTGCGATCTCCTCCTTCTTCTTCTTCTTCTTCTTTCTTCTTCCTTTCTTCTCTCTTTTCTCTTGTCCGTATTTGCTCTCCCTTTCTCCAAGACCAAAATAAGATATTTCTTTTGGTCTTATCCTTATTCGATCTTTATCCCCTTTTATTTTACTTCGTCCTCCAACTCTTATAATATTTTTCAAATCAATTTATAATATTTTTACAATAGCCTCAATTTTCTTTATTATTTGTAATTTAACTTATGCATATTCTTACTTTTGTTTTTATCTTTATTTTATTCCGAATAAATATACCTTTACGTTTATTATACCCAAAACATGTTATAAAACTGTTAGGGTATAATTTGGGGTGTTACATGCAAAAACTCAGGAGTTTCTGGACTGAAACAAGGGACGATAACAGTACTTGAATACGTGGCTAAGTTTATTGAATTAGCCCATTTCGCTGATGATTATGTGGCCACAGACATAGCCAAAGTGAGAAAGTTTGAGGATGGTCTGAAATTGTCCATTTGAGGTAAAATTGTAGGACGACTCCTACAAGATATGGACTTGATGATTAAGACAACTATGGCCATTAAGAGGGAGGTAGATGACGCACGGAACATCCGGAATGCAGGTGTTAAAGATAAGAGGAGGGAGAGCCAACCTTCTTCTTCTAGCTCAGGGAAGAGACAAAGGAGTTCTACTCCGCAGGGGTTTTAAGGACAGGGTCGCGACTATCAAGGCCAAGGCCAGGGTCGATCATCCTGGTGGAGATGACAGTGGCACCTAGCACCAATGCGTGGAACATGTTTCCATTTCCACCACTCGACACATGAGACGGATGTTCTCGCAGGCAAAGGATCCCAGAGTTATGGGGCACCCTAGTTCCAGTCATCAGTGGGATGTTCACAGTCCCTGGGCTTGCTCCTCCTACTCCCACCACATGGGCCAAGGAACCAAAAGATCAGTCCCACAGCTCCATAGGTCCCTACCACTCACCTATTGCCGTACCTAACAAAGGCATGGGTCAAGACAGTGGCTCACAAGCCGACTTCATGACTCAAGTGCGTGTCTACGCCCATCACACCTTTCAAACGAAGCTTCGTAGATCACTGTTATTCGTGGCATTATTCTTCGCTTATGGGCAAGAGTATTATTTGATTCTGGTGCATCTCATTCATTCATTGTCACATCATGTGTGAAATATTTAGGCTTAGAGGTTGAAACCTTGGAAAAGCCTTTGTATGTGAATTCTTCCTTAGGAACTAGGGTGAGTGTTGATTACATATGTTGGGATTGTGAGTTAGAGATCTCAGGGATTATGCTCACCGCGACCTCGGGTCATGGATAACAAAGTTGATAAGATTAGTTGATGGATTGGCTGACTAAGACACCTAGTCGCCATTGATTGTGAGATCGTGAGAGGGTTTTGGCCAATGCACACATCGGATGATGTTTGTGTTATGTTTCAGGGCCAGTTAATGACGCTTTACCTCCCCGAAAATAAGGATTCTAGATGGCACGGACACTGATAGGTTACCAGTGGGCCCTACTGAGGACAGGCAAGACGATTTAGGTCTACCCCTGTATATTTTGTGAGTATGAGGACATTTTTCCGGATGAACTACTAGAATTACCCCCGCATAGGGATGTAGACTTCACTATTAAGTTGGACCCTAGTACATCGCCTATTTCGATGACTCCGCATAGAATGACGACTGTTGAGTTGCAAGAACTCAAGGTCCAATTATAGGAATTGTTGGACAAGGGTTTTATTAGACCGATCACTTCACCTTGGGGCGCTCCGGTGTTGTTTGCCAAGAAGAAAGACAAGACCCTTCTCGGCTTTCAGATGTGACTATCGCACTGAATAAGCATATTATAAAGAATAGGTACTTTGCCATGATTACAGGATTTATTTAATCAATTCAGAGGGGCGTAGGTTTACTCCAAGATAGATCTCCGCATCGGTTACCATTAGTTGAGGGTTAAGGAGGCAGATATCCCTAAGACAGAGTTCAGGACGTGGTGTGGGCTTTTCAAGTTCACAGTGATGCCATTTGAATTAACAAATGCTCTAGTGGCATTCATGGATCTCATGCATAGGGTGTTAAGTATCTTACTTTTCAAACTAGAGGTCAATGGTTCAAATCCATTTGTAAACAATTTTTCCCAAATTTTAACCCCTCCTCGAAACCCCCCCCCCCCCAAGCCCCATATGTGTAGCCCGTCCTCGTTAACCCAAACAAGCAGGTTTAGGCACTACTTTTTTGTAATTTGATCGGGTCTGCTGCAGCAACATATATGTGTAAAAGTGTGTTTCATAATGTAACAATAATAATTGCCTTTACAATTTGCTGGAAGCAAAGCTTCCAAAAACAAAAAGGTAATTCAAAATAGGTATATGTCCTATAAAAAGGCATTTATATGCTATGTAATAGTATTATTCTACGTACTATACTATATTAAGTACTTCAACGACACTTATTCAAATCCTTCATAATCCATTTCCGCATTCCTTTGTACCATACCATACACCCCTCCTCCCTCCCGACCCACCACCCACATGAGATATAGGGCGAGAGTGTCACTATTCATTTTACCTCGTATTAATTAATGAAGCATGTATCTCGAGATATATTCTGTGGCAAATGAATTTCAAAATATATTCAAGATCCACAAATGGGAGTGTTCCCCGACTCTATACAAAAACTTTTACATTTGTTTACAAACAACAAAAAAAAAATATTACATATACAAAATAGACAAAAAGTTTTCCAATGTGGGCATCTAACTATGTGTTGACCTTAGAGACTGATGAGGGTTGTCCGGCCTTCTCGTCGGGCTGCATCTACACAGTGAAAACTCATGCGTTTTTACGCCTTAGTGGGAATAAACTCGTGGACGACCACTAACACGGATCATCACACTTCTATACACATGCATATACATCTAACATATCATATCATTTAAACATACTTATACATATCTCATATTTACTTATCATATCATGTTACATTTCTTATCAATGTTCATATACATATCATATGTCATATTCAAGTTATTTTTTTATGTTTCATGTCTACATAAACCTTAGAAGTGGATAAAGGAAACTATAAAGGCCCAAAAGCGTCAGACTCATCAGAGAAACACTGTCTATATGGGCCCGAAGGCGCCGTTATCGGCGGCGATTAATGACCATCTAAGGGCCCGGCGTTGTTATCATTGTATGAGACAATGACCATCTATATGGGCCCGAAGGCGCCTGTGAATGACCTAAACTGTGGCCAACTCGATCAAGATGTCAGACTTTGTTTTCCTTAATAGGTATGCCCCATCTATCTCTACTGTGTTCTAAGCAGGTAAAATCCATGTGTATTTTATGTTCGCAGACATATCTCTTATATTCGAATAATTATTATTATCTCAGAATCATGCGATATTACAATCATTTATTCATATCTTTGCATTTTTCATATCTCATTATATGCATGAATAACTATGGTTACCATATATGCTTATGAGATATTTGATATCATTCCAATTTCATCAAGATATATATGGATGGATTCTAGACTCAAAGGGCTTTCCATAGATTCCAAGAACATCCGAAACGGAGTTCGGACGAAGAAATTATGACCGTCCGGAGGCTTTTCAATGTTGACTACAAGCATAACCAAGAAAATTTTATTATTTTCGTGGATTTCTATACCTAATATGAGTTCCAATTTCATCAAGCTATATATTTATGGATTCTAGACTCAAAGGGATTTCCATAGAGTTTAAGAACATTTAAAACTGAGTTCGAACGAAGAAATTATGACAGTCCAAAGTTGGAGGCTTCCCATGAACAGTGACTATGAGCAGAACTAGTAGGGCCTACTGTTTTTCATGATTCTGGACCTAGTATGAGTTCCAATTTCATCAAGCTATATATTTATGGATTCTAGACTCAAAGGGCTTTCCATAGAGTCCAAGAACATCCGAAATGGAGTTCGGACGAAGAAATTATGACCAAGACAAAAACATGAGTTTCGGGAGGTGCCTTGATTGCAACACCCTCTAAAACCCCAATATTTCTTAATACAAATATTCATCAATCAAGTGATTACAATCAACCAAACCAAGTCCAAAACACAACCAAACAATTCCTAAACACACATAGGAAGACTTATGGTTTGCTAACCCCATCCTACAATAATTAATGGGTTAGGAGAGTTTCCTGGTTTCAAAATTTGGGAATCCATACTTAGTTTCATATAACCCTAAATAAAAACTACAAAACAACCAAAAATAACTCCAAATCTAAATTCAAAATTTCCAAACACCACCATTAATATAGCAAGCAGTATTCTTTAGACCCAAATTCATCAAAAAAAATGGGTTTATGGTTTGATTTTTCCATACAAAAGTCCAAAAGTCCAATAATCCATACAAAAATCATAGTTTCCATACATTTTTTCTTTTCTTCCTCTTCTTCTTTTCTTCTTCTTCTCTTCTTCTCTCTTCTTCACTCTACGTTTTGTTCTCTCACTAAAATATGAGGATCAATTGCCCCCACCCCCTTTCGACCTTTAAATTTTCCTTTTATCAGACTTCTTTGTCCTAAACCTCCTATATTCGCAAATCAAGCTTACGCATTTATATAACCTACCATCTTCTTATATTATGTCTTTGTGTCCCATTTTGGATGTTACGATTTACTCCTTGCATTTGTAATAAATTCCAAGTTTCGAAATTTTCTAATCCTAAAGAAATAATAATTACAAAAATTTCCAAATGCACTAATATACCCTAATTATGTTTAAAAACGACTTCAGTTGTATTTTCAGCGTTATACCCCGCCCCCTTAAAATAAATTTCATCCTCAAAATTACCTGAATTGAAGAGCTGAGGGTATTATGCCCTCATTGTCGCATTCTAGCGTCTCATGTTGCTTCTTCCCTACCATGGTGTTGCCGCAGAGCACTTTCTTACTCAATCCGCACTTTCTTATTCCGCAACCTGCTTTCACTTTTCGAGCCGTATCATTTTCTGCCTTCATCGCATGACAACTGCCAGGATTGCACATCCTACACTTATAGTATGTGCGACTTCATCGAAAGATTCCAAAGCATCGACACATGAAACACATTACGTAATTCGCTAATTCCTAGAGAGGCTCAACCATAAGCCACATGCCAATTCATTCCAAAACCTCATACGGCTCCTATAACCCTGACTAATTTTACCTTTACCAAACCGTAAAATTTTCCTCAATCTTATACTTTCAAGACCTTGTCGCCCACTTCATATGCAATGTCTCTCCTCTTCAAATCGGCATAAGATTTTTGTTGATCATTAGCCGCCTTTAACCTTTTCCGAATAACCTACACTTTCTCTTCCGTATCTTTCACTATGTTTAGACCAATCACTTTATGCTCATTTAACTCCATCCAACACACAAGTGTTCTACATTTCCGGCCATACAAAGCCTCGTATGGTGTCATACCAATGCTTGACTTAAAACTATTTTTATAGGCAAATTCCATCAATGGAATATACCTATCCCAACTTCCCGAAAATTCCATGACCCAACCTTGAAGCATATCTTCAAGAGTTGAATCAACCTTCGACCGCCAACTGCTTATGAGCAATGTTAGACTGAACTTCAAATTAAAGGCTCAAAGTCGACTCGTAGTTCCTTCCAGAACCTTGATGTAAAACGCGGATCTCTATCTGACACAATAGATAATGGTACACCATGCAATCGTACAATCTCCACATATAACTCAGCTAGTCGATCCATAGAATAGTCCATCCTGACCGGTATAAAATGGGTCGACTTTGTGAGCTTATCAACAATCACCCAGACAGAGTCATGCTTCTCATAGTGAGAGGGAAACCTCGACACAAAATCCATGGTAATTTTTTTTTCCTACCATCGGGGAATCGAAGGGATTTTAACAACCTCGTTGGCACTTCAGGTTTAGCTTTGACTTGTCGAGGGACATCACAAACACTTACACACATACCAATTACATCTCTTTCATTCCTTTCCACCAATAAACCGCTTTCAAGTCCCGTACATCATGGTAACATCGTATTATGAGCCTCAAATAGCAACTTTTTCTTTAGCTCTTTATCATCCGCACATAACTGCTCCTTTGAAATACAAACTTTCACCTTCTTTCACTCGGGCAAGTCCCTGGGCCTCACCATCTCTAACCATCTATAACTTTTTCTATAGCTTTTCATCATTTTTCTATGCATCTATAATCATTTACTTTAAAACGAGTTGCGCTTCTAGATGAGCTAACATAGCTCCATCATCTGCTAGTCTCTAATCATTGTACTGTAGTGACATTGCTACCACTGTCTTTTGGCTTAAAGCATCGGCTACTACATTAGCCTTTCCGGTGGTAAATTTTTACGATGCAAATTTCATAATCCCTTAATAACTCTTAACCACCGCCTTAAATTTAACTCTTTCTACGCTAGCTAAGTACTCGAGGACTCTTATAATCGTGTAAATTCTACACTTTTCCCGTATAAGAGTGTCACATATTTTCAAAGCAAACACTATCGCACCCAACTCTCTAGGTCATGAGTGGGATAATTCCTTGCTCATGTGGCTTCAATCACCGATGCATAAGCCACCACTTTCCATCTCAGACAACACGCATCCCAAACCAATGCCTAAAGCATCACTCATACAAGGTATACTCTTTCCCGGGCGTAGGTCGCGCTAATATCGTGCTTCAACCAACATCCCTTTCAACTGTTCAAAACTATTATGACATTTTTCTGTCCACTCAAACTTTATTCCTTTCTCGAGTAACTCGTGAGCTTTATAGTCACACATTAAAAGCCTCTCACAAATCTTCTATAATAACCTCGTTGCTCAAGAAACTTCTCACCTCGCCATTTCGAGGTGGTTTCAATTCACAACGCCTCAATTCTTGTAGGTCAACTCGATGCCCTCTCACGACACAATATGGCCTAAGAAGGAAACTTCCTTTAGCCAAAATCACATCACGAGCTTAAAGATATAACTTCTTTTCTCTTAGTGTCCAGTAGGATCATTTTCTTAGATGTTGTCTATGTTCTGCATCTTAGAACAAGTAGGATGTCATTAATAAAGACCACTACAAACTGATCCACATAGGGTCGGAATACCCTATTCATTAAATCCATGAATGCTGCTAGTGCATTAGTCAACCCAAATGGCATTACCAAAAACTCATAATGGCCATATCGGGTTCTAAATGCAAACAAAGACATCTACTCCTTTTACTTCCTCAACTGATATCATATAGATTCGCAGTCGATCTTCGAAAAGACACCCGCCTTTTCTTAACCGATAAAAAGATCTTCGATTCCCAGAATGGGTATTTGTTTTTCACTATCACCTTATCGACCACGATAATCGATGCACATCCGTAGAGTGTCATCTTTCTTTCATTAAATAAAATAGGTGCACTCCTGTGGCGAAACACCGGTCGTACAAACCTCATCTAAAAGCTCAGAGTTTAACCTTTAACTCCTTCCAACTCGGAGCTATCCCGTGAAGGTGCCTAGACACGCGGGCCGCTCTCGCACAATTTCTATGGATAGTCCACCTCCATCCTTTATGGAAATAATTGCAACTCTTAGGGCATACATCTCGAAATTCCCTTACTACTGGAATCTTTTCCACATCAACTTGACCTCGCTTGGAGTCAAGTATCAAGGATAAGAATGCTCATTCTTTCTTATAAATCTCCGCCCCGCATAACTCGAGATCACATCGACATTACGCCGATCTAATGCTCAGACACACCGCACTAATCGTGAGCATCTCAACACCATCGCCTTTGTCCACAATCAACGATGGCTCGGTGTTTAGTCAACCGATCCATTCCCAGAATCAAGTCAAACTCGCACGGTAAGGTTATCAACCGAGAAACTCTCATTGTATACCTAGGGCAATTTCCTCTCAGATATCGCCCATTCACACTAACGTATTGCGGTTCCCAATCTGATTAATCACATGCATGTCATATGCCAATCATCGCTGGTACTTGTCAAATACATGCTCCATGCAATACATACGAACGAACTGACGGTGATCAATCAACGATGCATCTCAATATCATATAAAGAAAACATATCAGCTATAACCTCGTGGAGATCCCCGATCCTCACTTTAGCCTTCATAGCATATGCTCATGCTAGTGTCAGAGGTGCTGTGGATAATCCACCCGGGCTCTAAAACTATGCCTCCCCGGCCCTCTATGCCGACGGACCACTACGACCCCACCGATCGTGAGCCGAAAGTGGCACTCCTCGATCTTCCTCCGCCACTTCCTTGTCGACTATTATCCCCGACTCGGGACACTGCGGTTATCAAATGCTCAAGGCTTCCATAATCAAAACACCTTTCATGTCAATAACCAAAGAAACAACTAATGTCGCTCTATGGAAACGAAAGACTCCAGATTTCTCCTCGTCCAACCGGAAGACTTCTTACCCGCGACTAGATACCGTTGTACCTCCCCGTCTTCTACCTCTTATAGCCGAACCCTGTACTGACTCGGCTTGAACATCTTTAGCTCTTTTACCAGAAGCAGAGGGAGGCTCCTTGAGAACTTCTTCTTTCGGCACTTTCTTTATCACGGGGTTTCTACTTCCACTTTCATTACACTGAATTAATTGATAAAAGTTCACCGTTGAGAGAAGCTCTGTGTGCTATACCTCTTTATGGAATCATGTAGTCCATCTTCAAATTGCCTACACCGAAATGTTCTAGCGAGGACCGCTTCCTATGCATATTTTCCTCGAGATGGCTAAACTCTTTCTCATACTTCAACGCGATAAGTTCCTTTGCTTCATATTCGTGAACTGCTTCCCACTGACCCTATACATACCCGTAACATACTTGCCTTGAACTCTTAGGACAAAGAATTCCCATGTCATGGGATTTGGAATCCCTAGACTTTGAGCACCGCTTCCACCAATTATATGCCACCTTATAATAGTGAGACTCCGTACATGATGCTTCCTCTGACTAAGGGCATCTAACCTCTTCCAATAATTTTCGCTTTTCAATCAGACTGGCTACGACTTTCCCATGCTCGACTCCATGGAATTCCTCCGCTCCATGTCTTCTTACTTCATGTCTAATGGAGCTTTAGGATGCCGTTAATCTATCTTAATACCCAGCTGTCCAATATTTCGCCAAGGCTTCCGTGACCATTATTACATTACTGGCGGCTCCTAAGGTTGACAACCTGCCTCAGCTAACACTCTGAATCCTCTTCAAGACAATCCATCTATACAAAAACATAAGGACATCCAATAGAGGCCACCACATTGTTTAACATATGTTTATCTTATAATCTATCTAGAAGGCTTAAAACTGTCGGCAAACGCCTAAACCTAAAAATTAATATTTGGGTAACCTCGTAATATTCCCTGTAATCTCGCCACCCACGTGCGATGTAGGGCGAGGGTGTCACTGCTCGTTTTTACCGTACACCACACATGATTTATATTATAATTGAGCAAATGAATTTCAAAATATATTCAAGATCCACAAATGGGAGTGTTCGACTTATACAAAAACTTTACATTTGATTACAAACAACAAAAAGAATATTATATATACAAAATAGACCAAAAATTCTTCCGGTGGGCATCTAACTATGTGTTGACCTTGGAGACTGATGAGGGTCGTCCGACCTTCTTGCCTCTGCTTCCATACCTACACGGATGAAAACTCATGCAAGCCACGCTATGGGAATAAACTCTCAGGGACTACCAACAACATCATCACACTTTCTATACACATGCATATACATCTTAACATATCATATCATTTAAACATGGTTATACATATCTCATATTTACTTATCATATCATATTACATTTTATCGCTCATATACCTATCATGTCATATTCAAGTTATTTGTTTTATGGTTTCATGCTTGCATAAACCTTTAGAAGTGGATACAAGAAACTATATAGTCCAAAGGCGCTATGCATCACTATACTAAATGCTGGTCTATCCCGAGGTTGTTATCATTGTGCTGGAGATACTGACCTATATACCCATGTCAGAATGACCCAAACTGGCCACCGAACAAGATGTCGCAGACTTGTTTTTCCCTAATAGTATGCTCAATTCATCTTCTACCAAAGTTCTGATAATCCATGTGTATTTTATGTTCAGTGCATATCTCATATTCCCGAATAATTATTGTCATCTGGTAATCATATGCGATATTTACAATTATTTATTCGTGCATTTTTCATATCTCATTATATGCATGAATAACTATGGTTACCATGTATGATTTTGAGCTATTTACTATCATTCCAATTTCATTAAGCTATATATGTATGGATTAAAGACTAAAGGGATTTATATTCAGAAACATCCAAACGGAGTTCGAATCGGCAAATTATGATCGCTTAGTTGGAGGCTTCCATATCAAAGAGAACTACGAGGAGAACCAAGTAAGGCCTACTGTTTTTCGCATTTTAACAATATGCGAGTTCCAATTTCATCAAGCTATATATGGATGGATTCTAGACTCAGTGGCTTTCCATAGAGTTTAAGAACATTGGAAACAAAGTTCGTATTAAAGAAATTATGACCGCTCGTTGAGGCTTCCATGAACAAGGATCACGAGCGTAATCCAACAGGCCTAATGCTTTTTTGTTATTTCTGGACTTAATATGAGTTCTAATTTAATCAAGCTATATAAGGATGGATTTTCGACTCAAAGGGCTTTCCATAGAGTCCAAGAACATTCGAAACGGAGTTTGGACGAAGAAATTATGATCAAGACAAAAACATGGGTTTTGGAGAAATTTTGACACCATCTCCCCTAAAACCCCAATATTTCCTTAATACAAATATTCCTCTTAATCGAGGACATAATCAACCAACGAAGTTCAAAACACAACCAAACACCTCCTAAAACACATATAGGGGAAGGATTCTTATGGTTTCCAACCCTATCCTACACACTAATGGGTTAGAGAGTTTCTAAGTCTAAAATTTAAATCCATACTTAGTTTCCATATAACCCCAATTCAACCACAAAACCAAACCAAAACAACTCTAAATCTAATCTAAAACTGCCAAACACCACCAATATACCAAGTAGGATTCTTTTAAACCCAAATTCATCAAAAAATGGGTTTGTGGTTTGATTTTTCCATACAAAAGTCCAAAAGCCCAATAATCCATACGCAAAAATCAAGGCCTATACATTTTTCTCTTCTTCCTTCTTCTTCTCTTCTTCTCTTCTCCTCTCTTCTTCACTCTACATTTTGTTCTCTCCAAAAATGAGAGACCAATTTGGTCTCACCCTTTTGACCTTAATTTTCCTTTATTGCATTTTGTCATCAAACTCTCTTATATTTGCAAATCAAGTTATACATTTATATAATAACCTTACCATCTTCTTATATTATCTTTGTGTCCCATTTTGACAAATTACAATTTACCCTTGTATCTGTATTACTAAGCTAAATTTTCTCAATTAGCAAAATAATAATTACGAAAAATTTCCAAATGCACTAATAATATACCCTAATTATGTTTTAAAATGACTAGAGTGTATTTTGGGGTGTTACACTGATACCAAAATAAATGTAAAGTCCATCGCTATCGATATGAATACAAATACTTTTTTTTTTTTTTCGTATATTGTAGAATATATAATAATATGCATCAAAACATTTTGTCGTAGGCTCCATATCATTTCGTGGGATAAATCCCACATTTGTACAATATGGCATTATATGCCTTTTCAATAAGATCATTTACAAAATATACTGCAGTTTTCAATATCAAAATATTAACAAATAAAATCAAAGTTTATACAAAATGGTTAAATCCATTTCATGAATGCATGGTCGGATCTTTACTTCGACACCGCGAAGCTTTGACGTTGACTCTAAATCTCTGGGGTCTTTGTCTTTGTAGCTGTCTACTCGATACCTACATGATGACAAAAACAACGCGCTAAGCATTTTCATGCTTAGTGATTCTATACAATTATTTCTTCATTTCAGTTTAAATCAATTCATGCAATGTTTATAAAACTATGCTTTTGTACATTTTTCTAATGACTAATGTAAGATAATATATATATATATATATATATATATATATATATATATATATATATATATATATATATATATATATATATATTCATTTCAATTACAATTCATTGGTCATTTCAAGTTATGCAATTTCATATGCACTAAATCATTCAAATCACAAATCATGCACTTTTCAATCTTATTATCATTTTGCCCTTATCGAATTCAACCTATGCTTTCTGCAAGTAATGTGATAACTAATCACCCAAGACGTCCCAATCGGGTCGCAGGTGCCGCATAAACAGGTTTTATAACACGCTACGCCCCGCCAGTCGCCACCAGCACAAAAAATCAATTTCGTGAACACTACTAATACTGTCTCGCTGGGCTACGGATCGAAGTGACACTTCATTACATTCGGCGCAGTACTACTAATTTGACCCTTATTGATATACCAATTTATCCTTAACTCGAATTTAACAGTTAAAATTCTTTTAAGGACCTTCAAATCATTCAATACAATTTACAATAGTGTATATACATTTGGATACAATAATTTATCTTTCAACACTCATGCAAATTTTCATAAGAAATTTATTTCGCAATCTGTTGTCTCAAATCAATTTAAAACAAATCAATATGCAATTTATCATAAATCATTTCAATATTTCATAATATTTCACAATCAATTTTGAAACAATGAAAGAAGAGTGTAGATCAAACTTCACAAATTTGAAACAAGAGAGATTAAAGAACAAACTCAAAAGGTTGTCGCTTCTTCGATTGTTATCCCGTAATCCCGCTCTGGGTCAAGCTCCTGTCACCAACCCCTAATCCATCACAAATATATCACAATTAAAGAACAACCCAAGAAAGAAAAATCAGTTGTGCATTCTAGGATTTTTGGTTAGGATTGATGTCTACCTAACCCAAGAAGAAGAGGATATGAGACGGATTCCCTATGCCTCAGCTGTAGGCAACCTCATGTATGCCATGTTGTGTACGAGGCCCGACATTCATTATGCAAAGAGGATAGTCGGCCAAGCTACTCAACTAATCCTAGAATGGGTCACTGGATAGCAATGAAGCATATTCTCAAGTATCTTAGGAGAACGATGTGATTATATGTCAGGTACTTAGGTGGAGACCCAACCTCATCGTGATATAATCGATTCCTCGATTTTCAATTAGACAAAGATAGTCGAAAGCTCCATCCGGGTCAATATTCACTCGTGGTGGAGCCAGTTTGGAGAAGTATCAACAATCTAGTATTATGATTCAACCATGGAAGTCGAATACATAGCGGTCATGGAAGTGCCAAAGAACTGGTCACCCAAAAAGTTCTACACTGATCTGTATGTTCCAAACATGGAAAACCACTTGTTTTATACTCAGAACAACAAGCAGGTGGCAAACCCAAAGAACCAAGGAGTCACAAGAGAGGGAAGCATATAGAAAGAAAGTATCATCTGATACAAGAGATCGTACATGTAGGGATCGCAGCCGCGCGAAGATAGCTGCCTAACATAACCTTGCGGATCCGTTTACCAAGACTTTACCTGAAAGGGTGTTCACGGGTCACTTAGAGGGACTAGGTTTAAGAGACATGTCTCACCTGCTTTAAGGCAAGTGGGAGATTGTTGGGCATGGTGCCCTTAAACCTTGTAATTTGTATTGCTTCATGAAAACAATTTTCTATATTTGATTCTTTATACATGTGTCAGATAATTTAGTAAATATCATAAAACTCAAGCTCATTAATGTAACTATAATCTTAGTATATAACAGTTATATATTAGATGATCAAGATTATAGATAATAAACTAAACTATCCATAGTAAATCAAAGTAGGGATCTTTGATCTATAATACTACTAGTACGGTCCACTGAACATTAAAAAATGCAAAGAATCTTGATCCGATTACCGATGGTAGTGGCATTAAAATGAAGGTGCTTTATAACTGGATTACATAGGATTGTGACTGCATATGGATTAAACTTTTAAATAATATATCATTACAATTAAGAGTTTAAACCGTGTCACTAGATGATTATACGCAGAGTAGCCATGGACTCCTGTCTATTTCAATAGGGCCTTATGATTCATAGGTTATGGTCTGTCCTAATACAGGCCCAATACTTATGTCTTGAAGGCCCATTGAGATAGGTGGCCGGGAACATAATCCCCTACAGATGTATGGAATCCAAACCCTTCTTGAGGGAAGCCGGATAATTGGTTCCCTTAAGTGTTAATTCTGGAACTGAGCAATTTGAGCGCTCTAATTTATAATAGGTTTATAAATTAACTGTTCACTAGTGAATTAATGGAACTTAAAGATAAAGATATCACTATAGGGGTAAAATGGTAATTTCACCTAGCTCTGATGATGGACCAATTTTAGATGATTTAATTGCATATAATGATCATATCAATGGACTGCTTGAGTATCACTACGTAAATTATTCTGTAATTACAAGAGTTCAGTTTCAGATTTTTAGTGGAATAATATTGCAACTAATAAAATTAGATTAATTGATTAAAGAGTTTAATTAATTATCAAATTTATTGGAGCTTGGAATTACAGTCCATAAGTCCCCGCCGCCATGTGTTAACACCAGACATGATTAAATTAACAAAGAAATCCCCAAGGTATAGTTGTAAAAAAATTGTTTCATAGCAACTATGTAGTAATTATTGATAATTAAATGTTAATTAATTAATTATTGAATTAATTAATTAATAGTAATTACTATATGGATGAAACGTTAGACTTAGAATTAATAACATTAATTAAATATTGAATTAATTAATTAATAGTAATTACTATATGGATGAAACGGGTAATTTGAGAAATTAATCCTATTTATTTTGTCACTTAATTTGAATTAATTTTAATTCAATATTTAAATATGCCACTTGATCCAATGGTTGAGATCAATTCAAGGTATATTATAAATAGTATGAAAACCTTATGCTAATGTGCAGATTAGTAAATTAGAGAAAAAAGTTAGAAAGAAGCCACTTTTTTGCTCCATCAACCCTCTTAATCAAGCAATGAGAATAATAAAAGTTCAAACAAAACCTTTGTTAATTTGTACGCCCACACGCACTCGTGAGCGAAGAGGAACGGCAAGACGCGAAAAACAAAGCAAAAAATAAAAAGATTCTTTGAGTCATTAACTTACTTAAGGCTAGAAAATCTCCTTTAATTTGATTGAGGTAATTCTTCTTATTGTTTGTTTGATTAGTATGCATGTACCATAGGATTGTAAAAGACGTTCCTTACACTTTAAAATTTACTGGACCAAAATCTTCTACTGCAAACTTTGTTTTGAACTTTAAAAACCTTCATTCCATTCACTAACCACTTCTATCTTCTTTGGATCCACTCGAATTCCTTCTTCCGATACAATGTGTCCAAGAAAGGACACTTCTGTCAACCAAAATTCACATTTGCTCAATTTTGCATATAACCTTTCCTTTCTCAAGGTTTCTAGCACTACCCGAAGGTGCGATTACGATTTTCCCCGATCCTTTGAATACATATGATATCGCCTATAAACACCATGACAAACTCGACTACATACAAATAATAACACGATTCATTGTTCATGAGTCAAGGTGCATTTGTCACCTAAATGGCATTGCTGAACCGTACGTCCATACCAAGGTTTCCGAACGCTGTCTTATGCAATATCCATCCTTAATCCTCACTGATGATAACTGGGACAAGTAGTCAATCTTCGAAAAGACACTTACACCTTTCAATGCACAAATGTCAAGCAAATCCTAAGTAAATGTACTTCGTTTTCACTATCATCTTGTTCGGGCTGTCTATAATCAACACACAAACTAAAGAGATACCATTTTTTCTTTTAACAAAGAGCATTAGAGCTTCCATGGTGATACACTCGGCTAATAAATCCTTTCTCTAACAATTTCGTAATCGGCTCATCTTTAACTCCATCGAGCTATTCGACATTTGCAGGATCGGCGGCACTTCGAACAACGCCGATTATAACACAATCTCTCTCTCGTGGAGGCAACTTTGGCGTAACCTTCGAAATGACGTCCGATAATCACTAACTGTAGATGTCCGATAAGCCAGCTCGCTTTTTCAGATTTCAATCAGCATACGCCAAGTAAAGCCACACCCCTTCGGCAACCATCGCTCTAGCAAGAGTGGCGACATCGCTATTGAAGAGGCACCACCTCTCATCGATAAAGTCACTTCTGCTCACCGCTGTCCTTAAGGTCTCTCTTCATTCTATAATCAACCAGTACCTCTGGGCGTCGGACAAACTAATCCTTCCCACTACATCAAACTTTCAACGATAACTCCTGATCGTTTCTAAACTCACTGTGATTCTAATGACACCCTATACCTTCATTCACAAAGACACGGCTGGGGCCTGAACTTTCCATGCTTACCTATTAAGACCGATAAGATTCAGATCGAGTCACGGGCTATCCATTATATGCAAATGCAATGCATGTCATAAATGTTTTCAAAATCATTTACAAAAATTTCAAAATCATTTTGTGTCCGCTCAACCAGACTTTATTACCAAAATAAATTATAATCCACATATTTACTAATACTTTTACTTTAAGATATATTCAAACACCAATACAAATACAAATATCGTTTTCAATACTATAGCTCATGCTACTGCCTTATACCAAAATAAATGTATGCCCTTTTTTTTTACAATTTAACTATAGCTCTGATACCAAAATAAAATGTAATCCCCTTTTTTTCTACAATTTAACTATAGCTCTGATACTAAAATAAATGTAAAGTCTAGTGCTACTAATACGAATACAAATACTTTTTTTTATTTTTTATTTATTTTTCGTATACTGTAAAATATATAATAATATGCATCAAAACATTTGCGGTAGGCCCATCATTTTGAGATAAACCTACATTTGTGGCAATATGGCATTACATGCCCTTTTCAATCGATCATTACAAAATATATTAGAGTTTTCTAATATTATCAAAACATTTACAAAATAAAATCGTAGTTTATACAAATGAACAAATCCATTTCATGAACACCATGGTCGGATCTTTACTCGACACCGCGGCTTTGACGTTGACTCTAAATCTCTACTTCGCCTTTTGTCCTGTAGAGTTGTCCACTGAAGCAATTCATGATGATAAAAATAACGCGCTAAGCATTTCATGCTTAGTGGTTCTATATAATTATCTCTTCATTTCAATGAAATCAATTCATGCAATGTTTATAAACAATGCTTTTGTACATTTTTCAATGACCAATGCAAAAGGATAATAATACATACATATATATATATATATATATATATATATATATATATATATATATATATATATATATATATATCATTGGTCATTTCCAAGTTATGCAATTTCATATACACTAAATCATTTAAATCACAACTCATGCACTTTTCAATCTTATTATCATTTTGCTCTTATCGAATTTAACATATGCTTTCAGTGCACAGGATAACGAATCACCGACACTGGCCTAAATTACTGGCAGCCGATATAAAAACGGTGTTTTATAACACAAGATTTGCCTACGTTGCTAACTAATTATTAAAAATTAATTTCGTGAACACTACCGATACTGTCCCGCTGGGCTACGGATCGAAGTGACACTTCATTACATTCGGTGCAGTACTGCTAATTTGATCCTTATTGGTATACCAATCTATCCTTAACTCGAATTTAACTGTTAACATTCTTTTAAGGACCTTCAAATCATTTAATACAATTTACAATAGTGTATATACATTTGGATACAATAATTTATTTTTCAACACTCATGCAAATTTTCATAAGAAATTTATTTCACAATCGGTTGTCTCAAATCAATTTAAAACAAATCAATATGAAATTTATCATAAATTATTTCAATATTTCATAATATTTCACAATCAATTTTGAAACAATGAAAGAAGAGTGTAAATCAAACTTTCACAAATTTGAAACAAGAGAGAGATTGAAGAACAAACTCAAAAGGTTGTCGCTCTTCGACTCATCCTCGAATCCCGCTCTTGGGTCAAGCTTCCTGCCGCTCAAACCCCTAATCCATCACAAATATATCACAATTAAAGAACAACCCAAGAAAGAAAAATCAGTTGTGCATTCTAGGATTTTTGGTTATGATTGATGTCTACCAGATACTCCTTCACTTGCAAAGTTTTCTGGAGACACATGAGCCATATTTTTCTCATACTTCCTTCAATAAAATGATATCTCTATGAGTCTATTTTCAGTAGGAATTGGAATCATCTCATTTGGATCACCCAAACTCAAGTTACGGCATTTTAATGCCAAACTAGTCGATATGCCCAACTCACTAGATCACCTACTGTTATTTTCGATTTCTGGGGTCTTAACTCCATAAATTGGTAATAGTTCCTTTTACTCATTTGAAACTATGGTTCTAAGATTTCTTCTCCAATTGGAATCATCCAATTTGGATCACCAAAACTCAAGTTATTGCATTTTATATCCTAACTACTTTAATTTGCAAAGCAGAATCAGAATGTTCTTTCATATAGCTCCACTTTGATAGATTTCTGGGCAGTTTGGGGTTACAATTTGCATGCACTTCCTTCAAGTAAATTATTCCCTAGAAGTCTAGTTTACCCATAATTTTAAATCACTCAATTTGGATGAGTGAAACTCAACTTATGACCAAAACACTACAACTACACCCAAAACCGAGTATACCCGTGAGCTACCCAAAACTCACCTTTAAGCCCATATTCGGGAGCCTTAGAGCTACAATTTGCTCCTGGTCCCTTCTATACATTGTAGATCTAGCTCTTATGGTTCTTTACCAATTGGAATCACTTCATTTTGATGATTATAACTTAACCTAAAGTTAAAATAAAAACAGGGGTTTTGATAAATTTTTTACAGCAACTTCTTTGAAAACCCAACATTTTCCTTTTTACAAACATTCCTTAAAACAAATTCAAACCAATACCAACCAACAATACACTTCAAAACTCAACCCAACACAACCCCAAAACTGATCTACAACCAATCAAAATCACCTTTACATAAGGTTGGAGTTTTTCCCCAAATCCAAACACAAGAAAAGAGTACTAGGGTTTGTGTTATTACTTTGAATCTCTTGAAACTTCTTACCCTAGCTTCCTCCTTGAACTTTCTTGTAAGATCTTGCACCAAAGAGCAAGTTCCACACCAATCTCTTGATCTTCACTTAAAACCCTAGCTTTTCTCTCTCTCAATCTCCAAATACGTTTTTGCACAAATGGCCATTCAATAGACCAAATGTGGTCTTAAGTCACTTAACATCATAAGGACATGTTTGGATGTAAAACCCATTTTTGAGTTAAGTTCTCCTAATTTGCCATATAACTCATATATTTTCTCTATTTGCACTTCAATTCTCACTATTCACACTAACATATTTTCTTTATCATAAATGACCCTTAGGTCCTCATTTGATAATTTTTTCCCATTTTGCCCTTAACTCTTGGGTAAATTCCGGGTTCATTCATTGAATCATAATCATTCATTTATCATTTAACATTTAACATATGATCATTTAACAATACTCGAAAAATCCCCGCTTGCTCATAATTACACCTCAAACACATAATAAAACATAAAAACAATACTAGAGTATTTTCGCATGCTACATTCTCTTTCCGATTTCTAGGTTTCGGGTACAATGTTCAGTTCCTCCATCGATTACTTTTGTTGCATTGTTTTATCGAATTGCTTTTTCATTTGTATTTTAGAGAATAGTGCTTTTTCTATTGTTTTTGTGTTTTATGTTTATGATTTTGAGTTTCTTTTGACAGAAAAGTAGCAAGAATTTGAGTTTTTGAAAGGTTCAGAGGTTTTTTCTTCGAAGCTTAACAAAAAGAAAAGCAGGACAAGTATTTGAATTTGAAATCAAAATAAATATATTTGAAACTATTAAGCTTAGGCTACCAACCAATAATTTCATTATTCAAAACTATGGATTGCTTTCTTCAAGGTAATGCATTTGAAATATTTTTCCCTTTTTTATATTTCATTAAATTAATCATTTTGTAATTCACATAGAGTTGTCAAATAATTTTGTAACTCAATAAATTTTTTAATCCAACCCGGCCCATCCCAACCCTAACCCAGATTAACATAAAATTAGTCCCAAGCTCAACCCGTTAACTTAACCAATACTGGCAATTTTAGTCTGTTGAAACTCATTGGGTTGCTGGGGCTCAGCTGTACGTTCATGTATTTCATGTTTGGATTTGGCTTGGGTTGACAGTACTCAACTTGACCCAACCCACTCGAGTTGCAGTCTTAGTACACCTAGAGCATTTATCAATAGTTTACTGTTGTTAACCTCAATCGGTTCTCAATAGATTAGTGGATTGAGGCTCTACCTCAACTAATTGACCTTAGAATTGTTCGAAAGCATCTGTTTTCGATTCAAAGTGTTTCTAAACCTTAGGTTTAATGCTCAAACTTGAGTTTTCAAAAAGATATGCAATTTGGAACTAAAAACCGAGTTATGTGAATTATGCATGCAAAAGATAATATCCTAAATGCACCAATGCATTCACCTTACAACGATTCATAAGTTTACACGGTCTTCAATTGATATTTGAAATTGGATTCTCGATTTTCTTCACTTTTTGAACTTGATTAAACTCAATTCTTGGATAAATGATCTTGACTTGAAGCTCATAATCACTTACCACATGTCAATCATCTCAAGTAAAACCACTAGTAACCGATTACATTGGTTTGTTATAATTACTCAATATGTTATCACCAAAACCTCTATTAGAGATATCCTCGAGTCAACATATGTTATGTTATTTTTCGTACTTGACTTGACTCTTTTACTTCTCATTTTGAAATAAATATGGTTCTCTCATTGATTGTGTGTCTAAACTATGAGAGGCTAGGAGCTTCCCCATCGAGATTGTAGTATTATGGTAAAAGAGCAGAAAAATAAGGAGTAAATGAGACCATTGATTTGAATTTATTTGATCAAATCTAGGTTTAGAGAAGTTTAGGAAGGTAAGGGGCTTCAAGAATGAGGGAAATGGCTTCATATAAACTTGGGGGAATGGAGGAGGAAGCTATCTACTTATTAAAAATTAAAAAAGAAAATTTTGGTTTCTTTATGAAGTGAGTTGTTTTGTGAAATATCGCAAAGGATATAAGACAAAATTTCTCAATTCTTTTATTCCCTTCAGTTTTATGGGACATAAAAAGTAAAATAAATAGTAAATGTTCTTAATTTAATGATCTTATTTCTTAATCCTAATTCCGGTTTAATATACCACAATTAAAATAAACAAATAAAATTTTATTATTTTATCATTTTTATGGTTAAAAAATTGTTAGCCAATTTTTCGATCTTTGTGCAATCAATTTAGTCCAAATTAATCTCTTTCATATATAATAACTAGTTATATACTAAATAAAACAATATTTTTTAAAGTAAATATTACATTATACTTAGTATGCTTATCACCCCCCAAAATTGAAGATTTCTACCACAACTAATACCTTTAAAAAAAAATTTATTTTGTTTCACATAGTATTAAAATAAAAATATTATTAAATACTTATATAAATATATGACAATATCAGATTATTTGTAAACAAAATTCATTTTTATATTTAATTTCTTTAATGATAATACGTGAATGAGAGACAGTAAAAAACTAGGTGAATGAGAAGGGATGACATCATAATAAGATCACCATTAAAAAAGGGTGGGGATGGACACATATAGCTTTCAATGGAAAGGAATCAATCCCAAACGGGCTTTTGTACTCCCTCTAATATAGTTTGACATACGATAATACTTTATTGATTCACAATCAATGGTTATGTAAAGAATATCAAAAGAACAAGCACAAGGTAAACACTGAGCGTTTGATTTGATAAATCAAGAGATAGTGGCTAAATCAAACATCTTTTCTTTTCTTAAGCTAGGACGTAGTTGTCAAGTGACGATTGCTCTCTCTTAAAGGGGGATTCCTCCACATTATAGAGCGAGGTAAAAATAGGCCAATAAAAGGTTGAAGACAAGTCGATAGGGTTAAATAGTGTCAATGGGGTAGGTAGAGGCAATGACTGGACTTAGAAAATATAGTTAAGAGGGACATAAAAATATTTAGGGAGGGCATTGTAGCATAATGGTTAAGGAATGTACCTCAAAACTATAGTTCATTAGTTCAAATCTCATTAAAAATAATTTTTTCTCAAATTTTCAATAAGACATTTGCCCTCTCCCTGCCTCTCAGATAAGTCCGCTATCAGAAAGTGATATATCACATATATCGACGCCAAGACGCCGAGCGACACCACTATCGCTTATCTCTTAAAAGGGGCCTTGGACATAAGGGAATAAATTTTAATCTAAGATACAAATAGACCTTAGCAAAAGACAGGTACACAAAGGGGAGCCTTTCCCACACATTTTCTTTCATTCTTAAGAACCAAACATAGCCTTAAGGTATTGCATAACTTTGTTTAGAGAGAATGGAGAAATTCATTCACAAGGCCCAGAAGTTCCAGTGGGCTTGCCCAACAACTAGGCCCATGGACTATGGGCCAGCCAGCTGTGGATCCAAATATGACAAATACAACTCCTACCAGAATCCGAAGAAAGCAGAAGACAGCACAGCAGCCCAACTGGACAAACATGCTTTCTAGCTTTTCATAATAGTGTGCAGGATCTCAATGGAGGAATATTACAACTTAATAGTACTTAGAGCATGATTATACACTAGAATTCTCTTCATTTAATCTTAATTTTTAAGAAAAACCCAAAACTTTCAAGTACTATGAACTCCCTATTTATGTTCTCCTAAATTAAAGAGCTTAACTCTGTAAGTACCCAAAACTTCCACATTTCCTGATCATTACATTTCTCTCTTGTTTTTTCTGATTTCTCCCATCACCTAAATTTCCTACTAAGCTCACTGAAGCATACATCTAGCTTAACATCACACGCATTAGGAAACTAAAAAAGACAGCAAAAGAAACAGAAAACTGAATCAGAAACAAATAAACAATTAAACTACTAACACATTTTTCAGCCATTTATGTCTGCAGATCTTCAGATTTATGCTCTTCAGTTCTTCAACCGAGGCTTCGACCTGCCCAACAATCCACAGGTTCTAAGATATTAGCATAATTAAGCTCGAGAATGCATAGTAAGAGTCTGACAATAGAAGTGAACGTTACCTATTCTGAGTCGGATTAGGATCGCTGTTAGGTATTCTTCTTAGGCTTTCTGACACCGGCTTGGCTCTGTAAGCTCTTCTATCCTCCGAAAGAGAACGCCGAAAAGCTTTGAAAGACGAAAACCTGGAGAGATATGGAGGAAGAATCACCCTTGCTTGTGTTATGTTCACCATAAGACAAAGCATAAGTAGAATTGCAACTGATAAGTTCTTGGGTATATCTATATTGCTAGCTTTGGAGAGTACTGTCTTCTTGCTAATACTAAGTTATATACTTACTAATAAGCAAATTGAATCTTACATAAGGCCCTTTATAATCCTTTGACATCTAATCTCTTTAGAGGTCATGTGGATTCATCTTGACTATTAATTTGAGGCTTCCACCAAACCTGAAAAGCTAAACCACCACAGATTTGATTATTTTTTTAGGAGTTACTGCGATTAGGCACGTGATATTAATATATATTTGGTGGGCTGGCTGGCACCCCCTTTGGATTCTTCCTGCTGAGAGTTTTTTAAACTTGAAAATGATATTCCATGATCTCTTTCATAGCCTCAGGGATGAGGGACTTAAAAAGTATATCAGGGATTGATTGATTACAAAAATAAATGGAGTATTTTAAGTTTACTGGGATTTGTTTTATGATGCCAAAGTTTGAATATAAGAAGTTATTTATTTGAATAATTGAATGTTAGCGTGATCTTATACTAACAACTTTTTTTTTTTTATGACTTTATACTGACAACATTTTTTTTATGATCTTATACTGAAAACTTGAGAGAAATTTTCATTCAATAGTTTCCTTCACAGTATCAGCAGCATAAGTCATTGAACTATAGGACTGTGGAGACAGATGAGTTTAAGTACTGATCACTGATTCTGAGAGGCAGAATAGAACCTTAGTAGTGATCACTGATCTAATATTTGAAAGCAAGTCCAGCCTAATTCAATTCTAAATATAATTAACTATTTATTCAAAGTTATTATTGAAATTAAAAGTAAAAGTTTATATTAAGATTAATTTGTTGTGCCATTAGAAGTTTTAGTGTAAATGATACTAGTTCAAGAGCACCAAAATAAAAAATTCACATGAAAGATATAACGGTCTTAAACTACGTACAATTATTGGATTCCGAAACATAAAAGTATGATCCATACCATGAGGAAATTTCTCAAGAGCTTTTCCCTCCTATAAAGGAGTAAACAGTAGGGTTCACTTTAAGGCTCAAAATTCCATTTTGCTAACTACAGTGTTAGATTTTACATTTAATTAAAGCATGGTTATATTTTGAAATCTTCGAAATCTTTGTTGGATTAATGTTATAGTACTCTCCAATCCTTGTCCATGGAGTGTCACATTCCCTAAACTTGCATCCTTAAGCAAAATTCTAGAGCATCAACTTAATTTCATATCATATGTATGAAATTTTCAATTTTGATTAATATTAATACGTAAAACTAGCCCTTGAGGCCTGACTCGAGATAAAGGGGGATAGATGTATGAGAAAAACTATTGAATAAAGGAATTTGAGGTATTAAATTCAGACTACGAAGAGAATGGTGTTAAATGTATGATATTCATATTAAACCCGATCAAACTTACACTTGAAGCTTTTAGGCGACCTAATCCTTTAATATGGTATCAAAGCTTGATTTGAAATAAGGTCGTAGGTTTGAATCATCTCTATGTAATTCAAATATTTAAATATCATATGTGTGTTTAAAAACCGATAATGGACTTCATTTACATTGATTTGTTTGTCTTTTCACATGGCAGTATGCAAGGGATGTGTTAAAGGCACGATATTTCTACAAATTTGCACTCTTTAGTTACACAACCTTTAATTAGAAAACCCAGGAGTTTAATTAAACATCTGACCTGGCTGTTAAAGGTAAAGCTGACCTAGCTAGCTTTGCAAATTTGTCAAAAGGAACTTTTGTATCTATATGTAGAGGCTAAAAAGGGCTTTGCCAGACCCACCACGTTGACACCATAATAGTAAAAGAATGTGCAAAAAAAGCAAGTTCTGGAACAAAAGGATCACGCAGGTTTGCCTACATTATCAAGATACTGCAGAAACGCATCTCCCAACCCAGAAAATGGTGGAGGAAGATTTAAAATATTTTCCATGAAGAATCTGTTTAATTTCTTTGGTGCCTAAGCTTTGTTAACTTAGTCAGGACAAGAAGGCATGATAAAGAGATTGGGGTGTCAACTCTATTAGTGTGCCCAAAGTCCCACTTGAGTGAGAGAAATTGGGAGGATTTTGAATTAATTAATAAGTATGAACAATGTCTCAATTGGTACTAACTATTTTTGCATAAACAATATAGTTAAACTATTTAACTTCCAACATCTCCCAATGGAGTTTTCTGCTGGGGATATGAATAACTACCTCAATAATAATAATAATAATAATAATAATAATTTATTATTATTATTATTAATATTATTGTAAAGAGTAGAAACATAACTGGGAGTGAAAATGTAGACAAATCAAAGTTGTATGGTTTAAGCTAATAAAATTTGTCCAGATGCTTAGCTTAATTGATAGGGAGTTTAAAGTTTAAAAAGCCAAGATATTCAAATAATTGGATAATTTACTACATTGTAACAAAGTGCTTGATCGTTAAAAAGAAAAAAAGCTAATAAAATTTATCGCCTTTGAGGCTTTGAGGCCTGACACAAAAGGTAAAAGCGTGGGAAGGGGTTACTTGAGATTTGAGGCTTAAATCTTTGTAAAAACATAGTATTATAACATAATATACAAAGTGAATAGAAATTAGAAATAAAAAACTAATAAAATTTATTCCTCACTCTTAATTGTAAATAAATTTAAATCACATGATATTAGACAAAAAGTGGAAATAAAAACAAAAATCAGTGCCTTCCTTATCTTATGATCTGGGCTTGGAGGACAATAAACCACAGGCCTGCGTCTTAAGCAGCCCATAGTTATCCCTAAGTTAAGCCCATATCATAATGTCCCAACCTTCCTGCCAAGTTGACCTTCCATCCAATTGTATATAAAATTAATATTAAAATCTTAGTTTATTATATTCTTATTTAAAAAAAAAGTCAGAAAATTTTATAATATTTTAAATTATTTATAAAATATATTTATTTTAATATAATTAAAATTTTTAAATATTTTTAATAAACAGTGAGAGTAATATATTTTTTAATAAATATATTCTACGATTTTAATACAAGGGACGACTGACTCCTCAGCCTACCCAGATACCATTCCTAAGCTATATGAATCCTACCAATATTAAAAGCATACAACAATGAGATAAAATACCATAATCAAAAGCTTAGTTTGGAACCGAAACATAGGAAAGAAGAAAAAATTATTTAAGAAAAATAATTTAGATTTTGATATATATTTAAATTTTACTTGAATTTGATAAGGATATAGAATGGGTCACGCTTTCAATCACAAATTGAGAGATAATGGGATCCGTGCCCGCCCCGTGTCCTCCCACGTTGTACTCAAACAGAGCCCAACCCACAGTTCAAACATGGATTCGAAGAACAGAGCACTCCATGTCTGGCCAGCCAACCCATATCCTCCCACAATGTACATAAAATATTCCCTAAAAGATATCCTCCAATCAAATTCCATTATAAATGAAAAGAGTGTTACTGTACACCATCAATGACATTCTGGTCAGAAAGAGGAGGATTATTCCAATAAACTTTTTCAATTAATCCATCACTTCAATAAGGCTAACTATATGATAAACATACTCTAAATTTTAGCGACTCTCGTCATCGTCCAATGGATGAATATCCACAGGCCATAAAGCCCCACCACCAAAACGACGGCTACTAGGCAATCTGCTATTCTTTAAAAGACCGACTAGACGGAGCTACTTACGCAAGCCTTCGCCACTTCTTTCCAGGCTTCGCAGGAGAGTGCAACATCCGTAACTCCGCTGACAAGAGATCCTTCCCCAGTTCGACGACGACGGCCGCTGACCATCTGAGATAAGAGTCCTCGATCGAGAACCCGTGACGATCCGCCCTACCCAAATTTCGCGCGCCTCTGTGTCCAGCTGACGACCCTACACGCTCCAGCTCCCGCCCCGGCCAAAAAGATCATCAATAAGGCCACTCAGGGAACGACTATTTCAGCACAAACATAATCGATTTCTGCCATCACGGTGATTAACTAGTGAACACAAGGGTGAGTAACGCTTAATCCCGCAAGGATGCTGACCATCAGAGATAGCAGATACAGCTCGCCAGATCTCACCTCGGCTACCCAAAGCAACACAAACGCAGGGAAGCGCCCACTGCTAACGCTGGGAAGAGATAGAACACCCACCGCACAAAATACAAGACTCAGGTACATTACTCCCCTGAAGGTCACAACGCTCCTCCACGCGAGGGACAGCACGGCTATGGCATTCCCCGAAATACCGAAGCAGAGGCGGAATCTAGTCCAGCCAGAGAGAGCACTAATCACAACTAGCCCCTAGAGGGGCACAAATGAGCAAGACAGAGACGTGGGCGAACGCTGAACCACAACATCCCCCACCTGGACACACAGAGCGCACGTGACAAGATTCGTGGACTCCTCCAACAAGAGCTGCCAGCGTAAAGGAGGTAGTTAGAGGGCGCACCCCGCATACCCGCGGATACTGGTACAAAGAACAAATCAATTTTCACCCTCGAGAAAGCGAACCATCGCCTCGCCAAACAGATGCCTCATGAGTCGTTTGATACAGCCAAGATCCAAAGAGATCATCTCAATACCTACAAGAATCGATGGAGCGCATTTTGGCATCCGTGACTCGTCGCAGGCATTCGCCACCACCTAAAAGGCCCCAATGGCGGCCCGGTTCAACATAATCCTCTTCAACGATTTCCTCGCTCGAGAATTATCAACGCGTCGCCTCCCACTTCACGGCCAGATGAACAGGAAGCCGAAGCACAACTGGCCGAAAGCATCAAGCAGAAACAATGTGAGAATTTAAAGTCATATGTACAACGGCTTACAGCCAGGTCCTGAAGATATGTACTGACTAAAAGCTCCGGCCACACGCCTTCATACGTGGGAATGGAGTACACCAAAGACTCCCGATGTTCTCTATCTCAAAGAATCCTCAAGCCAATACTGCCGAGGTTCGCCAAAGCCGAAAACACAACCGAGAAGAGTCCCTTCACAAAAAAGGAAAGTTCTTCCGCTAGCAAAAGACAACTAAGAAGTTGACGTGATCTCGAGCCCCAAGAGGCAAGGCGACCAGAGAAATTCCCTCCCAAGTGTGGCAGAGCGACCTCCTAAAGACGAGGAAATCTTAGGGATCACTGGCCCGCCGCAGCCCGAAAGACGACGACGCTTATTCGTCAAGACTTCACTCCTTGATGCTGATCGTGATCGCAAGTTCTGCATGAAGTACGAAACGAGCAATTCCTAAGGTGGCCACGTATGAAATCAAATCCCGCTACCGTGAGATAACACCCAAATACCGTGAGTTCCACAAGGACTATGGATCGCACTGACAACCCGTATACAGCGCTTGAGAAGAGAGATAGAGATTCCGATACAACGCTGATATCTACAGGCGCTCTATATCCCTGTGAACCAAGCTCAAGACCGTAATTCGTAACTGTAATCAGCCCTGGGCCTCCGCCACCACCTCGTCAGACGCCGACCCCGCATCAGCAACCCCTGGGGGAAATCCACGTGATCTCAGGAGGATTTGCTGGAGGAGGAGAATCTAGTTCGGCTCGGAAGGCCCACTTACGCAGTATAAGATCGGTAGACTTGGGGGAGGTACAGTCAGTATCTAAAATACCGCGAGTCGACACCACTATCACATTCTCTGATTCGTACTTGAAGGGTGTCAAGACTCCCATGACGAATTCACCGTAATCCGCGCACCAGGGCAACAACGGTCCATCGGGCTGGTCCTAGTATTGAATGGGAGCTCGCCGACATTATTTTTTGCATCGGCCTTCTCGACAAAATGGGAATTGAAGAGAAAAAGCTAGAACTCGTCAACACTCATCTCCTGGGTTCTCGGGAGAAAAGGTGTCGCTGGGATCGATCCAACTGGGCAAGCACTCGGGGAGCCCCTGCTGCCAACGACGACAAAGAAGGTTTCATAGTGGACGCTCATTCAAATTATAACATGTTGTCAAGGCACTTCAACGCGATAAAAGCCATCCCTCAAGATACCACATCTGCAATTAAATTCCAACAATAAACTAAGGCTGACTGCCTGAGGGAATCAAACAGTGGCACGAGAATGCTATGCACCGCCTCTATAAAAAGTGAAAAAGGGGTAAAAACTGTGTGTCATCTTTACAATGTGAGATGGGTGAGCTTGATATGCGTGATGAAGTGTTCACTGCCCGAGAGCCCTCGGAAGAGTTGGAGCCCGTAACGCTGGATGACCTAACAGAGCATCTTGCCTATCGGCCCACCAGCGTATGGGCCTCAAAGGCCCCCGCAGTCTTGGCACGTATCAGACATCTTCGCATGGAAGCAGTCGACATGAGTGGCATCGAATTTACGCCATCACCATAAGTTGAACACCAACCCATCTCACAAGCCGATCAAGCAAAAGCGCAGAAGTTTCGCACCAGAGAGACAAAAGGCCATCAACTAAGAGGTCGGGCAAGCTCCTCCAAGCAGTGCAATCAGGAGGTAGAATTACCCTAATGGTCAGGGCCAATGTTGTTCTCGCCAAGAAAGCAATGGCAATGGCGGCTCATTGATTTCACCGATATAAACACAAATATCACATGCTCTTCCTACCAGATCGACCTTATCATAGGATGCAATAAAGAAAAGCCACGAATTTCCTAAATTTCATGGATGTCTCCTGCTATAATCGGGATCAAAGACGGACCCTAGTGACCGTGAGAAGACGCCATTCATCACAAGACAGGACCTATCATATCGGGTAATGCCGCTTGGGCTTAAGAATGCGGGGCAACCTACCGTGGAAGAAAGGCTAACTGATAGTTTCAAAAGCAAGATAGGTACAACAATGGAGGTATACATAGACGACATGCTTCAGAAACTGCCACGTACCGGCCTCCACATCGCCACTCCTCCGAGACATTCCAGATCCTAAGGATTATAATACGAAGCCGAACCGGCTGAAACAAATCTTCGGCGCACAACGGGAAAATTTCGGCTTCATAGTCAACCACTGTGGAATCAAGCAACCCGATAAGATAAAGCATCATTGACATGCCATCACCGTCCGGGACAAAGGAAGTACAACGGCTAACAGGGAGGATCGCAGCTCTAAGTCGATTCGTGTCCAGGGCAAGTGACAAGTGCCAACCTTTCTTCCAAGTCTTGAAAAAAGCCTTTCAATGGAACAGAAATGTGAAGAAGCTGCTTGAGCCTTGAAAACATACTGAGCTCACACCCATTCTAGTAAGCCCTGAGTAGCGAGAAATCCTTACATTGTATTTGGCAAGATCGATTTCAACTAGCTGCCAGCACTGCTCGAGACAAGGAACTGCACAAGACCCAGCCTACTACTCGCAATGAGCCCCGGGAGGGAGCTCGAGAGAGGTATCCAAAATGGAAATATTAATATTAGGCTCTGTGACTCATGCCCGAGATTGGGCCCTTATTTCCGTGTCACAACATAGAAGTCCCGACCGAATACCCGGTAGCTTAGCGTAGATATATGCTCGAGGTCTCTGGGAGGTTGATGAAATGGGCCATAGAGCTGAGTGAATTCGACATTCGGTACAAACCAAAAACAGCCATAAAAGGACAGATTCTAGCCGATTTCGTCATGGAGTTCGCCCCAGTAGAGCTTGCCGAGCCCACCCAATCAAGGGACGACCTCCCCCATGAGGAAACCTCCAAGGGATGGTCTCAAAATGCAAGGAAGCCGGAGCAGCGAATCCCGACCTCACTGTATAGTATAGACATTGAGTATGCGCTGCTCAGGGTTCCACGCTCCAACAACGCGGGCCGAGCACGAGGTCACAAGAGCCTCAACCTCGCTCATTCATTATGGGTCGTATCGCCAGAGGTCTATAGCACCCCCAACCGTGGTCGACAGACAAAGACACATACGAGGCCAAAAGTGAGAAAATGATTCTCAGATCTTCGCAAAGTCCGCGATTTATTAAAAGTTTGTATCGGGCCGTATCCAAGTGACGGGCCCCCGTATCCGAGAATTCCCGCGCCGACGCTGGCAAACCGCGACGCCTCGCAGAAGACATCGGGGGATCGACGCCATCGAATACCTCGCAGAGCCCTCCGCTGACTTTTTTACGTGATATTAATAGTCGCCACAACAAATATCTGCATCAAACCTGATGGACCCTATTCGGGATTACATTAATGACGAACCTTACCACGTACCCCAAGGAAGCGGTAAAGATAAGAGCTTTAGATCCTCCAGTTTACCAATCACAAGGAGCCTCTATTAAACGGTGATTCTTCACACCCTTCCTAAAATGTATCACAGAGGATAATCGAATATGTGCTAAGAGAAGTGCATTGAAGGCATATGCGGAACCATATCTAGCTCGAACGTTGGCTCCAAAAATTTGAGGCAGGGATACTATCGCCCACAATGCTCAAAGATGCAAACTAACCCGTCAAAAGATGCGTAGACCGCCAGAACACGCTAAAAATATCACGCTCCCGCCAGCCTGACATCAATCACCAAATTTCGCCCTTCCAAAGAAGGGGGGGTCAGATTAGTGGCCCTTGCCCATGGGCAAAGGCCAATGTAAATTTATAATCGGGCGGTAGATCATTTCACCACAAGTGGGTTTGAGAATACGTCCAGCCACAATCACAGAGCAGAAGATACGCAACTTCGTATGGCGAGCCATCATATGCATTTGGTGTCCTGGGCGCCTTGATCTCGCATAACGGAAAACGCTCGACAACGTAAAATTCGGGACTTTGTGCCGAGTCGAATTAAAATTACTATTCTCTCGCTACCACTCCACACCAAATGGACAAGCCGGGTTACCATCGAACCTCAAGACCGCTTGTTCAAGCTGAAGAGCTAGTGAAAGGTCGAATACCTCCTGAAGTACTATGGCCATCTGACGATTACGGTCGCAACTGAAACTCCATTCGCCCTAGCTTTGGCACGTGCGCAGCCGTCGGTTGTGAGTAAAGTCTCCCGTAATCGAGCTAGCCCCCAAGAACAAAACGATGAGGCCCCCGCCCGAACTTAGAGCTCCCGGACGAGAGCGTGAGCAAGTTCAACAAATAAGATGAGGAATACCAAAGAAAGACCGCTAGCACTACAACAAGAGAGTCGCCCGTGCCACGGCCGTGATTTGGTCTTGAAAAAGCCACACCGCAAGGAAAATCCAAAGACATGGGAAGTTAGGCCCCAATTGGGAGGGCCCTTTATATATTGTATCTCGGGTCGTCAGACCGGCAATTATGAGCTCCAAACAGAGGAAGGAAAAATTTTACAGAATATATGGAATGCGGAACATCTTAAGCGCGATCAAGAGGGTCTCTGGTCGCAGTTAAGGCCTTACGATTCCCGGGTGATGCTAAGAAGACTGTTGTTTATTTCGACGTCGCAAACAGTCGGGCATAAAAATAAATATATACACAATGTGGAAATTTCATAGAAATAAAAGTGTATCTTTATTTCAAGTCATGGTTGATACAATCACGGTGTCCCCGACACATCATGTAAAGCATACAAGACAAGCAAAGCCTCTCCATGCACTGCCGCATGCTAAATACCCCAAAAAAAAAGAGAGACAAGAAGGAGGAGAAGAGGAGAAAAAGACGGGGACAGAGGAGAGAGAAAGAAGAAGAAGGTATGAGAAAGTCAGGAAAGAAGAAAAGAAAAGAAAAGAGGAGAGGTATAGCAAGTAAAGAGAGGAAAGAAGAAAGAACAGGAGCGAGCAAGGGAGTGCACCATCCCCCACTTGCTGGGCGATTCCCTAGCCAAGAGCTAGGGAATAACATGACTCCCATAAAGGGGAAACTAGGGAAAAACACAACTCCCACACGGAGAAATTCAGGAAAAGCATGTCCAGAGGCGTCAAAGAAACCCCAACGAAGGCAACCGAACATCAAGCATCCATCTTCTGCAAACTTCATCCGCCCAGTATGGAAAGAAGAAATCTTCAAAGAGCGTAAGGCACAGAGGCAACAGAGCTCCTATTTATAGAGAAAGCGCCCGAAGGCAAACACAACCGTTCCAAATTCCTCATCAATCAGCATTAAATGCGCCTCACCTTTCAATAACTAAGGGATACGCCGTAAGGATAAACGCTTCCCTCATAAGCTTCTGGCATTAAGGCCTTTTCCCACAAGATGGATCCTCACACGTTGTTCATCCTTCACATCAGGTCGCTCGTCCGCAACGCCATGAACCCAATTGCTCACTCTGACGAGCTCACCTTACTCCATTACGTGCCACGTCAGAGTCGCACTACCAGTTACATCGCCACTGGCCAACTACCGGAGCCACGCTCAAGCCACTCGACGAGCTCACTTACTCCGCACAGCCACGCCGCCAGAGGTCGACCAAATGCCAGCTACATCGCCACTGGCCGCCGGGAGCCACGCTCACTCCGACACGAGCCCACCTACCCGCACAGCCACGCCGCCGAGTCGCACTACCAGTTACATCGCCACCGGGCCTCGCCTCGGAGCTACGCCGCCACCGGTCGAGCTCACCCATCCGCACGTGCCACGCCGCCACAGGAGTCGACCACCAGCTACACGCGCCACTGGGCCGCTCCTCGAGCCACGCCGCTCACTTTGACGAGCTCTTCCCATCACACAACACGAACGAGCTCTACTGTGTTACTCATTCTGACGAGCTCGTCCCATCACTCAGCATGGACGAGAACTACTTTACAATTCGCCCTGACGAGCTCATCCCATCACTCAGCATGGACGAGCTCAACTCAACAGTTTACATTGACGAGCCCCTCGCTGCACTCCGCATGCATCGCTCCTTTCCTACACATCATACTCGCCCTCAACTCGCATCGACGAGCTCCTCTACTTATCAGACGAGCCCTTCGACTTGCTCCAAATGCACGCCCTCCCCTACAAGTCTCACGACGAGCCTCCTTCAACACAGCCGACGAGCTCCCTACTTATCAGACGAAGCCCTTCACCTGTGCTCAAACAGACGGCTCCTCCCTACAAGTCTCATCGACGAGCTCTCCCTTCAACACAGGCCGACGAGCTCCCTCTACTTATCAGGACGAGCCCTTCACTGTACTCCACACAGACGGGCTCCTCCCTACAAGTCTCATTGACGAGCTCTCCCTTCAACACAGGCCGACGAGCTCCCTCTACTTATCGTAGACGAGCCTCTTCATCAGGCTCCAAACGCATCCGGCCCTCCCTACAAGTCCTACTGACGAGCCTCCTCTCAACACAGCCACGAGCCCCCACTCATCGTGGACGAGCCCCTTCACGTGCTCCAAAACAGACGGCTCCTCCCTACAGTCTCATCGACGAGCCTCCTTCCAACACAGCCGACGAGCCCCTCTCTACTTCAGGACGAGCCTTCACCGACCCACACGCATCGGCCTCTTCCCTACAAGTCCCATCGACGAGCCTTCCAACACAGCCGACGAGCCCTCTACTTCTATCGTGACGAGCCCTTCCATCGTGGCTCCAAACAGACGGCCTCCCAAGTCTCATCGACGAAGCCTCCTTCAACACAAATGACGAGTTCTACTTCATCGTGACGAGCCCTTCACTGCCCAAACGTATCGGCTCCTACAAGTCTCATTGACGAGCTCTCCCTTCAACACAGGCCGACGAGCTCCTGATTTACCAGACGAGCCCTTCCACCGTGTCTAAATGCACGGTTCCTCCCTACAAGTCTCATTGAAGACAAGCTCTCCTTCAATACGCGCATCGAGCTCTCCCACTTATCGAACGAGCCCTTGACTGTACTTCAAACAGACGGGCTCCTCCCTACTATCCCTATTGACGAACTCTTGAGACACTCTCCTCCCGATGCGTGTAATCAAGCCTTAATCAACCACGACGCCGGGCAAAACCCTCGCCGATACACTCCAAATGTGGCACGGAACGAAAGGACTCCGATCAATACCCGCAAGCCAAACGGCCAGGGCCACACCCAAACCAACAGTTTCATCCGCACTTACGCGGGCCGGAACGTAACTACTGCACGTTGTAGAGATGCAAGGCAGACTAAATTTCTCCGATCCTCGATTCGTAAAGAAAAGCAGAAAGATAGATAAATAAGAAATCAAAATTCCTGTGTGAGCAAGTATCCATTAAAAAAAGAGGGTCAACATAGATAGTAGGCCCGGGATCGATAAAAAGAAAAAGAAAAACAAAATCGGGCCGAGACGAGCTTCGATCTCAAGTATCGTATCAAGAAGAACGAAGGGGCCTCAACATGAGCGCAGTTCGGATTCACGATCGAAGATTCGCCTCCCCATCGCTTCGAGGTCAAAGTCAAAATCCAGATCGGGGTACACACGAGCGTCACGAAGCAAGCCACCAGAAGCCCATTGAGCACCGTACCGGGTCCCGCACCGACCGATGACCTCGGCCCTCCGACCAACCAAATCGCCGCTGCAGATGAAGTTCGCATGTAATCCACTGCGACTTTCGCCAGGGCCGTCCCGGCTGGGTCCACTTCAGAGGACTCACGCCGCGCAATTTCCAAAGAACACCTTGCCCCTCCAAATTCTCATGACGAAGCAATCTCAAGTCAAGCTTTCCATTCCATTCAAACTCACGGCGGATCGCAAGACAACTCCACTTGCGTATCCCGTTGTTCGCCCCGAAACGACGAGTTCCTCAACCAATCGGCTCATCTCGGGTAGATCGCACCCCCGAGTCTCAACCGGAATCATCATGTAGCTCAAGCTCATCCCGAACTTTTCGTGAGCTCTCCTCAAGACCGCCAGTCGTCCCGACTCGCTTCCCTATTTTCTACTCGATCACGAAATGATGAGGTGTGCTTCGACCGACGTAAGTCTTCTATTTCCTCCGCATAAGCCGCACCTCGCCCCCGCAGCCTCTGCTCCCGCCTCGTGGTTAAAAGAGTCACTTTCGCCTATAATTTCAAGACCTATTTGATCATTGGCTTTTTCTGGCCAAGCCCTTCAAATGAGTGGCAAACAGACAAACACGTATAGAAGTCAACACCGAACTGGAAGAAGGAAAGTTAGCATAATTATAAGCTAATAAGTGTCCGGAAAGATATACAAGGCCTTATCAACCGGGCAACCCCTGACTCTCAACGCTTAATCTTGAGGATGGATGAAACGGCACCTACGAAAAGTTCCGTGACAGACAAAGAAAGAACTCTTGATTTCATCAACCTTTGATTTTGTTCTTCCCTCCTCGACTGTATCACCTTCTCAGAGATGGCTCGACTGTGGTCTCGTAGGAGACCTGTATGGTTATGGGCAAAGCCGCCAACGGCTGGTCGCCGACCGCTGAGGATTCCCACCTCGCGATGGGCCCTAAGAGGGAAGTGAAAGAAGAACCAGGGAACCTCGCCAATGGGGATGAAGACCAACTGGCCTGACAAGGGGACTTGAAGGTGCTTCTTAATCTCCGAACTTTGTTACTTCTGGATCGGGTCGATCCCTCTTGTGGAATTCGGTTTCTCCTCTTTCACAGATCTCGAGGTTCAGATATCCCTCTCCTGCATGAGCCAAATCTCCCTCGAGTAGGAGCACGCACAATGTTCCGGAAGAGAAAACACCCGTAGTAGAGGGAGAAGGCCCTAAAACTGAAGATTTTATGGACTTCGCGACCGATGAAATAACCGACCTTAAGAGGGGTCTCCGCGTAGGAGCGAGCGTAACACTCGCCGCAGCAAGAGCAACAAATGGTATCTTTCACACTAAGCCCAAGACGAGCATCCGAAATATAAGGGAAACTTAAGGTCGTGATATCCAATCAACTTTAAATCAATTAAACCAAGAGTAAGGATGATACTCAATGGTTGCTATCGTGGCACCCCACGCTTTGGGTACGCCTAGGTGTCTTCCCCGCCTAAAGAATTGCATCTCCGGGGCCGAGCCATCAACAAAGAAATATCGGATTTTCCATGTCCGAAGGAGAAGAAGGAAGATCCGAATCACCAAAGGCCTCAGACGCCTAGGGAAATAATAAACCTCGGCAGAGCCGGCCTGGATTAAAAAGATGCAGGAGCAAAGCCACACTAGGGACGCAAGCCCCTATCTCTAAAAAGACCAAGAACCTACTAAAATGCCCAACCATTGGGGGCTGGGAAGGGCGATATGAAAATGTCGGGCGAACCGTTTACGAAGGGTGGCCGGAAAGCCGAGGTCATATCAAAGGCGACTGAAAAACATACCAGCCCGGCACCCGAGGTAATGTAACGAGTCAAAAATCGAGACCATATACGAACACCAGGAAGGGGCCGGTATCGTTCAACAAAAGTAGACTCATATAAAGGGCCAACACTGCTGGGGCCCACTTTCACGTGGATTAACGTGACGGCGGTATCGAGATAGTCCGAACCCTAGATATTTGGATCGTTTATCTTCCTTTTCCCTTACCTAAGGGAAGCGGAGGCGCCTTCCGAGCAGCCGAGGCCCAACGATCACAAACAAGCGAGACACCCTCAAATGCCGACCGCATCAACAGAATCATCAAGTGATGCTGTTAGTAAAGAGGAAGAACGCCAGGGGACCCATGCATAACCAAAACGAATCCGCATAACTCCAACTCTAGGGCCTCCGTCAGACAATCGAAAGAAACACGACAGATCTGGAGGGGAGCCATGGGCTCAGGAAAGAAAAAGAAGACACCAGAAAGGGACCCAACACTGAACATATAGAGCAAAATCCAGAACGAAATGCAAGAACGCCAAGAAATATAAAGACAAAAGGGGGGAGTTATGAGGCTAAAGGAAGTCAGAACTAGAAAGGTCGACAAGAAACAAGGGAAAACAAGGGGAATATGAAAAACAAGCACTCGAACTCCAAGAGCCATCATTAACATATGACGGCGATGCTAACAATCCACATCCGAGCGCATTACTTTAGCCACAACCGTCAGATTAATCACGTGCTCGCCCACGCAACTGCATACACACAAGGGCCGGGGTAACCGATAAGGATATAGAAATGGGCCAAGGTCAATCAAGCAAACGAGAGCAATGGGGTCCGTGGCCTCGCCCGTGTCTCCCACAAAGAATTTCTACAAACAGAAATCAACTCATTAGGGCCCAAAACATGGATCGGAAGAACAAAGACCCATGCTCGCCAGCCAACCCATATCCCCAATACGTAAGATAAAATATTCCCTAAAAGATATCCTCCAATCAAGTCCTATTATAAAGGAAAGAAAAAGCAATAGAAGACCATCAGTTGGACATTCTCCAATAAAGAGGGAGATTATCTCGAATAAACTCTTTGACTAATCCATCAATGCTCTGGGGCCAACTATAATGGCAGAAACATACCCCCCCACGAATGACTCACATCGTCCAATGGATTAAGAGATCATTTATAAATACAAAGCCGCCTCCACCACCGAAACGTACGCCGATACTAGTAACGGCGAGATTCTTTTCTCGTAAGAATCGACGAGACGGAGCGCCACAGCGGCTTCCTCGCCGGCCCTTTCTTCCTTCCGGTTTTTCATAGAGAGTGCAACATCCAACCCTCGATCAAGAGCATCCCTTCCCCAGCTCGACGACGCACCCGCCCGCGGACCGAGAGCAAGAGCCCCGATCGAGAACCCGCACGATCCGCTCGTCCTCCAAATTAAATTCGCCAAGAAAATTTCAGTCCAATTTTCGACTAATTTCCTACACGCTCCAAATTCCCAGCCCTGAAAAAGATCGTAATTCAAAAAAATCTTATTAGAAAACAAATATAATGAGTTTGAATAAACATATAGTAATCAATATACTAAGTTAAAACCTATTTTTAATTTTGTTTTAAATTTTTTTCTCCTACTTTTTTTATTTTTATTTTTTTCTTAGTACTTTTCAGATTTTAAACGAATAAAAAGGTTATATCTCAAAAGAACAAAAGCAATCTCATAAATCACTTTAAAATAATGTCTTACAATACTAATAGCTGAAATATCTTAAACGTAGCGTTTTAAATTCAAAAAGTGAAATTTTATTACAAAATATAAGGATTAAATAAAAAAGTTGCAAAAAATTATAATTTATAACTGTGGTTTGATGTGGTGTGGCTAATTTATTTGACAAAATAACTAGCTTTAATTTAAAAAATATATAAGTATTTTAAAATTTGAAGTTCATTGTAAATACACACAAAAATAGAGACATACCATTTTTTAAGTTTAATTATTTTGTCAAACACCCATACAATTTATTCAATTCTCTTTAAAACTAATAAAACTTGGGAAAGAAAATGGGTAAGATTCATATTTCAAAGAATATGAACAATCAAATGCTAAAAAAATATCAGGTACCTTCGCTTAGGTATTATAATAACATCTATCTAAAGCAACCCCTCCCCTTTTCATGTCTAATTATTATTATTTTTAATCTAGAAATATGAATAGTGAAATATACGTTGAATAAAGGCATAAATGAATATGATAAATATATAAAAATTAAAATAATAAGAACAAAAAAAGTGTATTTATAACCGACGTAGAATGATAAAATCCAATAGGAGCAATCAAGAAAACCACAAGAATCATGTCGACCATAAAAGTTAAAACAATTAGGTCGGCCAGCTGGTCATGAATGAAGTCCTATAATTTACCAAACATGAATTTGATCGAACTAAATCCTAACAAGAAACCAACCACGATTTTTTTGGTGATTGACCTTGACTTAATTATATATATATATATATATATGTTCATTGAATTGAGTCTCATCCTAGTGTCATAACGCCATGACCCATGTCGGTCTGGTCATGCCTGTTTTTGTATTTTTGTAATTTTATTAAAATAATCTAAATATTTTAATTTGTTGTAGTATGTTGTTCATATTTGACGAAAATATATATATATGGAGAACATGGGTAAATGTCGGAGGGAGTACGGTATAGTGTATATGGGTATTTTTGTTATTTTGGTATACCCAAATTTATTATAAATATCATTTTATGTAACTTAATTCGGTGATAGTGAAAGTTTTAATAATAGTTTATGTGGATGTAGATTTATTGTCAAACCACATAAATTTATGTGTCTTCTTTTTTTCTTCTTTGATTTCATCACTTTTGCTAAGTTGATTTCTTTAGGGTTGTTGAACATTTGAGAGAAAATAGAGGAAAGTAAAAAATAAAGTTAAATTTTATATTTTTTTTTTGTTTTGTCATTTTAAACTCATTTGTTTTTTTTTAACACTTTAGTTTGAAGATAGTAAATTATTTTCTTCCTATGCCTCTCCTTTTCTTATGTCATTTACCCATTTGAAATGATGAATACTCTACCACTTGAGCTAGATATGATGTGCTCATTTATTTATTTTAATTCATCATTATAAAATTAAATAATTTAAAAATACAAAAAAAAATATGTAAGTTTTAAGCGATTTTATTGTATTAGATTTTCATTGATATTTTTTATTAGATAATCCAACTTCCAACATAAGAAAATCATTTTTCTTACTTTTATCCCGAACTAAACATAGCCTTAATAAATTTAGTTTCACATATACATATACATCTTACATCTTACAAAATATAATACATGTCACATATCACCATACCTCATATGAAATGCTTAGATAAAGATAAAAAAAAATGCATTTTCAATGGAGTAGTTTAATATTTATTTAACTATATAATTTCACATCTTACAATCAAAATTATGAAATCTATATATATATATATATATGTGATACTTTTTTTTCAAACCTTCATCACTTCAAAAAAAAAAATTCAAAATTTTACCTTGAATGATAAACAATCAAATGAGGTTTTTAATCATAATTTTAGTTTTATTTTAATACTAAAAATTTATTTTAACAGAAGCTGAATTATACTTTTAAAAAAGATTCCCGTTATATACTTTTCATAAATACATAACTTTAATTATGTGTTTTTCATTTTAATAAATATAATGTAAATATTGGGAAAAAGGAAAAATATATGATTGTTTGGTTTACATAAACCATGGAATTTTCCTTGACGTTTAGATAGTAACTTATTAGAAAAAAATTTCACTTGATAATAATAACTCATTAAGAAAAAGTTTGTTCACTTGTTTTTAGTTTATTTATTTTTTATAAATTTTCATTTTCAATCTTGATGGAAAATTAAATAGTATAAGCAATAAGGATAAGAACCAATGAAAATAAACTAAAGTTCAAAATACTACTAAAACATTTATATAAATAAATAAAAATAAAATTTTCTATTTATACAAAATGAATCGTTTATTTATTTTTTATTAGGTTGTCTCTTTATTTGAAGCCTTAATTTTGGGAGTGGAGAGGGGGACATGCCCCATGTGGGGTTTGTCAGTTATATGTTACCCAAATGTTCATATCCTTTGTGATTGAAGAAAATGTCAAATTGGGTCTTGCAATTTTATAATTTTTTGAGTTTGAATTCAAAGTTTAATATCTTTCTAACTTTTTGACTCAAAGATTTGAATCATGATAACTCAAATCTTTTCAACTTGAATTGAAAAATTTGACACTCACAACCAATTAAAACATACAAATATCATCATGTTTTGAAATGTTTCACTTTAATAGAAATTTTGATGTATCATACTGATGCTGGCAAATTGTCTTTAATTTGAATTGATTTATAGTATGTACGAAAACACATCAATAAAAAAAAAAAAAAAAAGGTAAATGTCGTAGTGTCGTAGGTAAATGTCGTTCGCTTTGCTCTCATGGATGTAAGTTATTGGAATCAACATTATTTGAAAGCCTGAATGAAGATTGAACAAAGCGTGTGGTAAACTTGTGTCATCATCCATATGATTTATTAATCTTTGTATAAGACTTTTTAAGTTATCCTAGCCGTGTAGATGAGAGAAAACTCATATATCCATGGATTTCAATCCTTAGTTTTTTAAGGTTATTTATCTTTCAAGTAATCAAATACTTGTCTTATATCATACAATTAATTAACAACTAGATTTTGGTTCTTAATTAACTATTCATATTATTTTTAAAACATAAATTTAACTATAAATTACACTATCGAATCCATGTAGAATCAAGGCAAAAGATTATTCTTCTTCCCCAATCTTTTTTCATTTTAAAGATTATTTTCATTTCAAGACTGACACAACAAACTAAAATTTGAAATTTTCCAATAGTAATAATTTTGTATGAATTCTGCTGTCTAAATTCTTGAACCAACTAAAATTTAATAATGTGGCAGGTGTTGCAAATCAAAGGGGATAAGGAAAGAAGAGCTGCCGACTTGCCAGAAAACACAGTCAACCAATACAAAATGAAAATGTGTCCGTTTTTTCTTTTTCTTTTTTTCTTTTTTTATTTTATTATTATTATTTTTGTCTAAAATAAGACAAGCTTGATGGAACTTTGAAGACACATACATATCACATGAGTTTTTTTGTGCTTTTTTTTGGTTGTGTTTTTTGTACTTTGTTGTCTTTTTGTTATTTGTTCATCTTTTCTCTTTAGTAGGAGAAGATACTTTGGAGATTTTCTTGCTGCAGGACCAAGTTGTTGAGACCATACTGAGGAGCCACGAGTTTCTCTCCTATTCGGAGAAGCATATCTTATGGATGCTTTATGAGGAAATACGCCTATGAGACAAAGTTCTGCCTTTTGAGCTGGGTTGTTGTGCTGTATTTAGAATGGTAATAGGGCGGGTCTGCTGTGATTGTCCCATCTCCAACCTTGTCTCATTAACTTGAATTATTTCTCATTTTTGTCTTATTTAAAAATATAAACAAGGCAAAGAAGGCTGGGCGATAATGGAAAATTCTCATCTAAGTTTTGCCTTTATTTTTATCATATTCAAATTAATATATTCTATAAAAAGAATACTATATATTTTTTATAAATTTACTTTACTAAAAAATTTATTATTATTATAATTATATCTTAAAATATAGAATAAAATAAAATTAAAAATCATTTTAAAATATAATCGGGACGAGACTAAACAATACCCAAACCTGCCTCATCAAAAATCCGATAAGCATAATCTCATATCCATCCCATTAGGGGTGAGACGAGAACCTAAAAAACCCATCCTATTATTATTCTTAGTTGGCCTTATGTTATGCCTTAGATTTGAGTCTCGTGCTCTTGGCAAGTATATGACTTGTTTACGACTAGTTCATAAACTTAGACAATCCCTTTAAGGTTGTCATGTACTAAACTAATATGGGATGAAGCCCCTAAAAGCAAGGCATTATGTGATAGATCTAAAATTTTACCATCCCTTGTTATGCTCTTTATATTTATATTCATTTTAGCATTTAACCGATATCTCTTGCATTGTATATGACTTGGTCCATTTGAAGTAACACCAAAATACAAGTTGTGGATTCCTTGAAAAATGATAAATTGCTCACAATCACTTCATAGATTTGGGTAATCTGATAAAGACTAGCACTACTTCCTGACTACAATATGTTAGTTGATCACATAATAAAAGGATATGTAACTTAATTATTAGATAGGTGTTCTTGATAATGCTGATAAATACACCCTATTAGATTATGAACACTAATTCATTGTGAGTCTATATTTTGTGGATAATAGGTCATAGACGTTGGATGGAATCATATACTTGGAAGTTAGTCCGAGACAGCAATGAGATTCGGAGGATGGTGGAACCTTAACCTACATGAGTCATAGAGCCGAATCAAATCCCTCATTTGGCAACTTGGAACTCGAGAGAATGTTCATGCACCCACTCTGTGTCTAGCCACGTACAAGAAGACAAAAGTTGACCCAACTACCTGTAGATTCCCATGACACGCTTCATATCAACAATGGCACAAAGCGCTCAACCTTGCTTCTCCACTACCTCATATTCTAACAATGAATGAGTAGGCAACATATGACAAGAGGCAGTTAGTATTAAAACATACTCAACAAACATAATAGGTTCTTCTTCTCGTTCTTTAGCAAGAACCCTAAAAGAAAAAACCCTAATTTAGAATCAACTATCTAGATGTAAGCTTTGTTTGTTAAAATTTCATATTATATGTAGTTGACTCTCTATAGTGAAATGGGAAAGGAAACCCTAACTTTCTCTATTCTCAAATCTTTGATCATATATGTACATGTGCAATTACATTAAACTTAGTCACCTTGACCATCCAACCTTGAGCATCCAAATGTGAGATCTAGAAAGGAGGAAGATTTTATTTTCTCTTTACCTCTCTTTGGAGGTGAATGATAGAAGTCATCAAAAAAGTCTTAGAAACTCTGAGCTTTAAGGGGCATTTATAAAGTTCCCTTATCATATTTAATTGATTTAACCTTGCATCGGCTTATTAGACCACTTAAATAATCCCAAAATAAGTCCTAATTGATTAATTAATCATGTATCATTGTCTAATTAATTAATTAGTCTATTCTAGACACTACAAGAAAATTTCGTATTTGTTACCTACTTACACTTCAAAGTGGATAGTATTATATCAATGTGGAGAAACTTTATAAAGCCCTATACAAGAATTTTCTTTTACCCTTTCTTTAATTAAACTTATTTGGGATTTTCTAAAGAGGTTTTCAACTAGGTACCGTAAGACTAGGGGTGGGCAAAAAAGTCATAGGAATCAAGTCGATCAAAAAACTAAACTGAGATCGAACCAAAAAATAGGTTAATTAAATTGATAAGTTCGATTTTGGTTTTTCTTTTATACAAATCATAGTCTCGATTTTGGTTTACAAAATACAAAAAGCTTGGTTTTGGTTAATCGATCAATTTTTTTAGAAAAAATATATACTAAAATAGGTTTCACTACTTGTATGAATTATGACTTTCCCACTCTCATGGGCGCTTTTACTATTTTCCTCCATCTTTTAAAGGTTCTATTATCAACTTGTGTCCAAGTGTTTTGTAAGTTTCATTTCTCATCCATGTGGCTTGGCTTGAGTTTTTTCCGTAATAAAATTATCTAATGTTATGCATTTTATATATTATTTGTGGATTATTATATATGCACCAAATCTCATGGGATTACAAATGAATAGATTATAATTTATTCATATTTTTTCTTTACATTTTTTATTGTATTTATAATAATTAATGTAATTTAAATTTTAATATATGATTATGAAATTATAAATTTATTTTTTTATTATGATTAATCGAAAAACTGATATATGGTTAATCAAAAAATGATTAACCAAAATTTTAGTTAATCATATCGATAGTTATGTTTTTTATTTATATAAATAACAAATTGAAAATCGATAATTTTTTTTAAGCATCGCTTGCTAACATGATGAGACTATGGTTTCCCCCTTTTCGACATAGATCAATAGGACCACCTAGTCAAAACGGCATATGGAAACCAAGTCAATGCATACATTGAGACAAGAGCTGGTAATTTAGGCCCGGCCCACTGGGCTAGCCTAGTCCACCTAGAATTAGGACCGGATTGAGCCGTTAATTTATTAACCCGAAAAAAGCAAGCCAATTTTGATTCGACTCGATGTCGACCTAGCCTAGTCCAACCTATTCGCTCGTATTCTCACCTCTAATTGAGACCACTAAATGGGAGATGACCACTCTTTCACTGTTTTATTTAGGCCTGTCAAAATTCAATACGACACGATTAACCGACACGATTAACTCCGTTGACAACTGCTCGTGAGACCTGCAACGGGTTCGGTGATAAACGGGTCAACCCGTTTAACACGTTTAATAAACGGTCGTCAGCGGTACACAGCAATCCGCAGAAACCCGCTTTTCTACCCGCTAAATAAAATTATTAATGATATTTTTTAAAAAATTAATCATTTTTTTTAATAACATTCTAGCAGAAAAATATATCATTTTAATAAATTAGTATTATTACATTTTTTGTGTTAGTTTGTTAGTTTTATGAAGTTAACATTTTTAAATAAATGTGATAAATTGCTAAACGGGTGGCTTATCGTGTTAAATGGCCAAATGTGGTAAAATAGTGTAAATGGGTCAAATGAGTGGTTTATCGTGTTAACCCGACCCAACCCAACCCAACCCGTTTAAAAATTGTAATGCGCAGGAAACGAATGGTCGTGTTAAATGGGTCAAATGAGCTGTTTATCGCATAACCACCCAACCCAACCCAACCCGTTTAAAATTGGGACGCCAGCAAACGCAGCCGCAGCCGTGTTACCGGGCTTATTAAATCCGCTCGCTCACGCTTTCGAGCTTACCCGTTTATTAAACGTGTCGTATACGAGTTTACATGTTTTTCACCCGTCACCCGTTTAACCCGTAACCGTTTAACCCAACCCAACACGTTTGACACCCCTAGTTTTATTACTACCTACACCTCACATGCACCCCTCACTATCATATTTAAGGCCAATGTTTTTTTTTTTTGGAAAGTAAAATTGCTTTAAACAGAGCATCATTTTTCCTTCAAAAGGAATGCTTCTTACAACATGTTTTCAAATGTGCCATTGAAGTTTGGCTTAAATGATAAAGAGATAGGATGAATAGCGGGAGAACTAATATTGAATTCAAAATAAGTGCTACAATATAATATAAAGTACTACAATATATTATGCAAAATGAATAAACATTCAAAATTATAATAATATGTTTTCAACTTCCATTTTATAGGAAGATGTTCCCTTTTTTAAAGAAATATGTTCCCTTTTAACTTTAATTGAACTGCTTTTGCGCATAATTCTTGGATCTAGAAAATAAACTAAAAAAGAAAAATATTTTGAAGAATTACATATAAAAAAATTTGAATATTGATTGAAAATGGAGGGAAATTTTAAATAATTGAGAAACATGTTTTTCTTATTAAAGGTTTCCTCGTCTTTACTTGGTACAACAAAAAGTGAATCAGCCGAGCTGACAGAAAGGTTCAAACTGAGTTGATTAAAACTCAAGATCGAACTCGACAATCTCTTTTTTTTCCGTATTCAAACTCAATCGAAAAATGTGCCTTACCTCGAACTCAACTTGACAAATTAAGCTCGAATCAATTAAAAAGTTAATAAATAATTATACTCGACTATACTCAAATTCAACTTTATTAATAAAATAGTAAAGTTTGATTAAGCTCACGAGCAATTCGAATAAGATATTATGATACTTGAACTCGATTCGACAAATTACTTGACCTCGACTCGATTAACTACGAGTCGAATTCGGGTATTTTATAAGTCGACCTTGGAGTAAATTTCACGAATAGGGCTTCATCGTTGTACACCTTTTGCGCATAAATAACATATCTTTTTGTCTCAATATTTTTATATGAAAATAAAAGTATTTTTTTCTTTTTAATATTTTCTTTTTCAACATTTTGAACAGTGAAATATAATCTAATACATAATTTATTGGAATAAAGAATTTGAAAATCAGGGATTTGCTTGACAATATTTCGTAAACAAAAAATATGTCAAATGTATTTTATAATTAAAAACTATTTTTAACTTTTAGTTAATAAAAGCATATTATTATGCTTTACATGCCTACTTTTATACGACAGAATGCTTAACATTTCAAAAATATGCGCGATAAAGAGGATATGCACCTGCGCTCAAATCCTACTGCGACAATTCCTACATTGTAATCCAAGTTACTTAATTATAAATAAAAAAAGGCATCTTGTCTTTTGAAGGATCTCTATTTGTTTTTCAGAAACATTTTTATAAATAATTATATAAACATATATAACAATTAAAAAAGGAAACTCCAAAATATAAAATTATTTTTAAAACATGTAAAAATATGTAAATAGGTTGCGTATTTCAAGTTTCCTGATATTTCTCATAAAATAATAATAACAATTTTAAACTTTTCCCAAAAAAAAACTAATTTTCAGAATTTTTTAAAGGATTATACAAGTTTTAATTTATTAAAAAAAGATCGAAACAGTAAGGGGAAAACTACTTACAAAAACAACTTTCTCTTTTTAGAAAAAGTGAAAAATACAATTGCGAACTAAAAATTTGTTGTCTATTTTCTACTCTTGGAAAAAAATAAATAAGCTTTAGATAATATCTTTTAACTATTTCAACTTAGAGTTATTTTGTAAAGGCATGTGTAATGACGAAAACTAAAGCTTTAGGACATAAAAATTATTTTTAAAATATATTTAAATTTTTTTAAATTCTTAAATAACTTTTATTTTACAAAATATTAAAGAACTTTTCAAAAATTACTTGTCATAATTATTCTAAAAACAATTGTCAAATAGGACTTAAATAACTTTTTACTTAAAAATAATTTCTTCTCTAGAATCAATAATGGAACCTAAAAGCAAATCATTTTCAATTTATTGAAAAAAGTTTGAAACGCTGCATTTATTGGGAAGTTATGTTTGATAGAGATGTCAATCTCAGCCACAACTGATTGGGTCAGTTCACCAAGTAAGGACAAAATCAAGCGGAACAAATAATCCTAATTCTTAAATCAGGTTAATATTTTGCCTAGCTTCCACTCGGGTTAATTCGACTGGGGCCCCAACAGGTCGGACTCAATTTATATTCTCTAAATATAAATTTAGAGCTTTCAATCCGAGCAGGTCGACCCACACTGGACAAAGAGTAAAACTAGACAGGGTCAGGCCTAATTTATATCGAGCTATCATTTATTTCAATCCGATACCTCTAAATTCTAACGATTCATAGACTCAACGAACGAACGCTCAAATTACAAACTCTAATGATTGATGGGTATAATATTGCAAAACCTTCAAAATTCATGTAAAGGATACAAGTTCAAGAGGAACAAATATACCCCTTATATGAGTTTCTTTTTTTAACAAAAAATTTGAGGAATTTCTATGTTGCAATATTCTAGGAAAGAAACATTTAATAAATAAAAAACTCAGAATTTTGATTAAATTATTGTAAAATATTACGTTGCAATAATATAATAGAGAGAATAGAGAAAGAAGAGAAAGTAGATAAGCACCAAAAGATTTAAGAGTATGTTAGATTTCTAGTGGGTCGATTGCTGCTACATTTTTACATAGACAAGGCCAGTTTATTCACGCCAACCCAATAAAGCTTAATGATCTATTCACAAATAATTTAAAGTGGCTCACATAAATAATTATATAATTATTTCATTAATTACAAATATGAATTATTTGCATGGTTTCTTTGCCTCAATGTTGCTCTTGATGGGTCAATAACATTATGTACTAAGCACTTGAGCGAGGGTCCCCGGGGTTTGAAACCCACAAGACGTTATCCTAAGTGTACTCCCATTGAGAGAGAACGATTATCAAGCAGGCTTACAATTCAAGACAAACTCCTACCTCCATAATTCTGGAGCGAGAGTCACATCGCATCGTTTCAATCGCACCGATCTCGCGACGCCTTCAACAATATCGGGTTTATTCGGGATCTTTGATTACATGCACGATTCTAAGCATGTATTTTATTCTCAGATTATGTACGCTGATAAAATCACATCTATGTGTTTATTCTTGTATATTTAATCTAACAAGTGGTATCAGAGCGGATCATATTGATCATTAGATTAATAAGTTAATATTTTGGTGCTAATTTTCGTGGGTTTTTTGTTAGTCACTATGTGTTACAATACCTAAACCCAGATTTTTGAAATATATATATATTTTGGGAACCCAATTTATGCAAAATTCAATAATTTTGTTTTTGGTTGAAATCATACTGGGTTTGACACATAATGTGTTTCGCTGCTTTGAGTGAGATTTGCATAGATTATTGTGGTTAAAATCCGTATATTGTGAATTAAAACCTACGAACGCCGAACTGGTTTTTTTAAATCGAATTTTTTTTGCAAATTAAGCACCGGGATTTGTTCCCATAAAGAGACGGAAACCCAACTTGAATCGTCGAAAAATGGACGCCGACAAATGCTATCGGCAAATAAAGTCGCCATCTACGGCAATAACGCCGCAGCGCTGAAGACGATTCAAACGTTATGTCGCTTTGAAAGACGCGTCGACGCCATGATGATCGCCACGCCACGCCAGCAAAAAAAATTTGAGGTTTATTTTCATCTAAGGTATTTTGCCGATGTGAATTTAAGCTTCTTGATATGTTTATTTATTTAGAATTAATTTTTAAAATTATATTATCAGCAAACTTCATAATTTAATTACATTAATTTTATAATAAATGAACTTTCTATATCTATGCTAAAGTAGTCAACCCAAAGGATGATTATTTTATGCCAGATGTAGGGTAAATAATAGTTTAAATGTGAGACAAATAAAGTTTTTAACATGCAAACATTATGTCGATCCAAAGAAAGGCATAATGTTTGGCCGTTATAATATTGTCTACATTTAGTGTTATAATTGAGAGTACCGTTTTCAAATTGTTTTTTACGTCCAAAGACTAAATATAATGTTGTGCTTGGTATCTTATTAAGGGGCCCATGTGTATATATATTTTGTGTTTTAATATATACGTGTGTAGTATTAATGTGAGCATTTTGCGTTTATTTTCGTGATCTACTATGTCCAAGTATTTCCGCCACATCAACAAGATTCCTAAGCTTAACAACTCAAATTTTAAGAATTGGAAGGAACAGGATGACTCGTGATTGGGGTGCTTAGACTTGGATCATGTATTTAGGTTAGACCGTCCCGCACTCGACCAACTAGAGTACTCGATCAAAAGTCCGTATATGAGAATGGGAGCGTCTAACCAGGTGAGTCTAGCATGATGAAGCCTACACACCTAATCAATAAAGGGTTCCATATCGTAAGAAAATGATGCTGGGCTTTCCTTAAAGAAGTCTCCGATCGTTGGTGCCATTAATGAGAAAGTTGAGACTAGTACCATTCTGTCAAAATTAACTACTATGGCGCATGTTTTGCACGGAAGCGATAAGGGAGTACATTCCGAGATGAGCAACCTCACGCAAGGCTTAAGGCACTGTTAGAAATGCCTGGCAAGGTCACCGTTTGAATCCTCTTCCTATACAGTATGACACACTTAAGGTGAGTTATAACACTCAAAAGGAAAAGTGGTCTTTACATGAACTACTTGCACAGTGTGTTCAAGAAGAGGAGAGGTTGAAAAGAGGGAAAATAGAAAGTGCTCATCTGGCATCCACTTCTTCTGATCCGAGAAATAAGAAGAGAAAGAGGACCACTAAAGGAAAAGAACCTGCGGTCGCTGGAGACCAAGAGTCGTGAACAAAAGAAACTGGATTCGCTTATCACCTGTTTCTTTTGCAAGAAGAATGGCCACTTAAAGAAAGATTGCTCCAAGTACGCCAACTGGCATGCAAAGAAAGGTATGTCTTACAACTTTGTTAGTTCTGAAGTTAATTTGGCTTTGGTACCGAGTGACACTTGGTGGATAGATACAGGAGCCACTACTCACATATGTCACTATGCAAAGCCACTGAGCCGACTACCAATTGATGGTGAAAGATACATCTAGACGGGAAATGGCAGAAAGCCCGGCGCAAGCTATCGACATTTCAGCCTATGTTAGACTCGGTTTTATTTTTAATTTTGGAAAACACATTTAATTGCATCAGCCATGTAGACGGAATTTGGATTTCTCGCTTCATGTTTGGACAAATCTGCTATCTTTGTTCATTTGAAATGAAACATTTAGTCTTTTCCAAAATGTAAAGTTATTGGAACTCGTAGTCTAATTCGATAAGCTATATAAATTAAATATGAAGTCCCAATACAAATTTACAATGAATGCAACCATTATTGGATAAAGGCGCAAATTAAATAATGAGAAATCCTCGATGTTATGGCATAAGCCGTATGGGGATATATTTCCAAACAACGAATTGAAAGGCTAATAACTCAAGGAATTTTGATTCCTGACATGTCGATTTTGACATATGTGTAGATTGCATTAAAGGAAAATGACTAACAAAAGAAAGATGTGCAAATCGGTAGTAATGTCTTAGAGTTGATACATACGGATATATGTGACCATTCTCATGCTCTTCTTGAATAGGCACACATACTTATCACATTTATAGACGATTACTCACAATATGGTTATTTGTACCTAATACATGAAAAGGCACAAGCCCTAGAAGTGTTCAAAATTTTCAAAGCGAGGCTGAAAATCGGCCTAGGCAAGAAAATTAAAGTCACAACTGACCGTGAGAGAATATTTACGTAGATATGATGGATCAAACAACGACTGTGGCCTTTTGCCAAATACCTTCGAATGCGGTATTATACCTCAATACACTATGCCTCGAACTCCAGTCAAATGGTGTAGCCGAGGCTTTAATAACCCTTAAAGACATGGTAAGAAGTATGATTAGTCATTCTTCTCACCTAATTCACATGGGTGAAGCATTAAAGACCATAGCTTATATACTCAATAGAGTTCCTAGTAAAGCAGTTAACAAAACCCCATATGAGTTATGGAAGGGTAAGAAGCCTAGTATTAGACATCTGCACGTCTGGGGTTGTCCAGCTGAAGCAAGGCCTTATAGGCCCAATGAAAGAAAACTGGACTCAAGGACTGGTACCGTTATTTCGGATACCTCAGGAGGTCTAAAGGGTATAAGTTTTATGACCCTTCAAGCAAGTCCTTCTTTGAGATGGGTAATGCCAACTTTATTGAGGATAGTGGGAGCACTCAAGTTAAGGAGGTCATTTTTGAGGAGGAGTATGTAAATGCTCCAACCACAACTACTATCAAGTTATCGTGACAATCGTGTACCCATTCCTAATATTTGCGGCTAAGTGTCAGGGTAAATGATGACATTCCTATGCAACCTCCAATACAATTGAGCCTCCCACTAGATTTGGAGGAACCACATCAAGAAATAAGGGAAGAACCTCAACAAATTTCAACTCAAGTGCCATTAAGGCGCCCCACTGTAGAAAGGGAGAAAGGGAATTTCGGGATGATTATGTAGTCTTTCTCTTTCAGAGCATGAGTTTGATAATGATTGGAGTGATCATCCTACGTCTCATTAATCAAGCCAAACAAAGGCACCAATTCGAAAGTGGATTGCACGGCGAAGAGGAACAAAGTCCATGAAAGATACGATGCTTAGATCCGTCGAATTGCCTAAAGGTGTTAAACCAATTGGTTGTAAATGATATTCAAACCAAACGGATTCAAAAGGCAATGTCGAGAGATATAAGGCATGCCCTAGTCACGAAGAGCTTTACGAAAGGAAGGCATAGATTATAAGGAGACCTTTAGCCGGTTCCGACCAGAAAGACTCATTCAGAATAATAATGACACGCGCTCATTGTGATTTAGAAGTGCACCAAATGGACGTGAATTTGCTTTCCTCGATAGGACATTGATGAAACTATATACATGGTACAACCCGGGAGAACTTTGAGTTAGGAAACCAAGCACCTAGTAATGTAGACTCAGAAGTCCATTTATGGTTTAAAGCGAGGCATCCGAGTCAATGGTATCGAAATTTGATAAGGTGATTTCTTCATATGGTTCAAGAAGAACAACGTTTATCGATTGCATATATCTTAAGTTCGTGGGAGCAGGATTTGTTATATTGGTGCTCACATGTGGATGACGATGCGCTACTTGGCTTGATGATGTGGAGTCTATTGCATGACACTGAAAGGTTCTTATCCAGTCATTTTGAAATGAAAGACCTTGGTGATGCATCATATGTTTTGGGTATACAAATCCATAGGGATCGTTCAAGATGTATACTTGGCTTATCACAAAAGGTCTATATCAATAAGGTGCTTGAAAGGTTTAATATGTAGAATTGTGCACCATGTGATACACCTGTGGCAAAGGGTGATAAATTAGAACCAGGTGATGCCCCCAAATTGAACTTGAGAGAAGAAAGAAATGGAGAACTACCCTTGACCGATGCGCAATAAGGGAGTCTTATGTATGCACAAGTGTGTGCAGCGTCCAGGATCATAGCATGCATTGTGGGAATGTTAGGCAAATATCTCGTTAATCACGGTATGGATCAGGCTGACTAAATAGTGATGAGGTATCTTCGAAGACAAAGGATCGTATGCTCACATATAGCGATCCAATCATCACACGGAGGTTATTGGGTACTCGGATGCGGACTTTGCGGGGATGTCAAGATAAGCCGAGAAATCGACCACCTCAGACTATCTTCATGTTGGCTAGGGAGGGGCTATTTCATGGAAAAGTGTCAAGCGAGACACTGGTAGCCTCTTGACCATGGCGAGATTTATAGCTGCCCGAGGCATCCTAATCGAATATGGGACGAAACTTTATCACGGGCCTTGGTGTGAAGGCATTGACAAGCCGCTTAAGTTAATTGTGATAATAAAGGCTACTTGAGTTATATTCTAAAAACAACGGAGTTCATCAAAATCAAAGCACGGTGACATTAAGTTTTGGTTGTAAAAGAAAGAGTTCGGAGTGGTCAGAGTGTCAATTGAGCATATTGATGCAGAACTCCATGATGCGAGACCCACTCACCAAGAGCCTTTTTAAGGTGTTTATGAGCATGTTGCTCAGATGGGTGTACTTAGTCTAGGCGATATAGGAAGATAGTGGAATTTCATTTGGTTTATGTGTAATTATGTGATTGACAACGCTATAGTTATTTCATTTTATATGCGTACATGCTATGATTATTTAATGCATTTATGTTATGTTCAGACTACTCACGATGAGATGTCATGATTTTCTCTTCTTTGTTTAACATGTGGTATTTAATATGATACTAGACTCATTTGAGTCATAAAGAGGACCTTTTGGAGATAGGCATACTATAGATCACATTTTATGTAATCTCATGACCACACACCTATATTTGATCTATGTCATTGATTGTGTTGTTTGTTGACAAAGAAGATAAGGTCTCGTTACGCATGAATGTAATAAAGGCCGGCTTTGATCCTATTCTAGTACGATTAATGGACGGATTGTTTAAAAATATTTATTGATTAGACCCGATGTATATTTGCGCGCAACTTTAGTATTGATCATGTGTACATGTTTAGTGCGCTTGTGGCCAGTGGGAAATTGTTAGATTTCACTTTTGAGTGAGGTGACAAGTGTTAAATTTGAACATGATTATGCGTCTATTCGATAACCAATAAGTTAGTGATCTGTCCCAGTTGAATTAGGGTTCACGAGAAATAATTATATAATTATTTCATTAATTATAAATATGGAATTAATGTGTGGTTTCCCTTTGTTTGCCCTTAATGTTGTTTTGATTAATTGATAACATTAAGGGGCAATTAAATAATTGACGGGGGTCACGGGTTTAAAACTGCAATGCGTTATCTGCCAGTCCTGGTAGGAGAAGAACGTATCATTGCTTAAGTTTTACAATTGAAAACAAACCTAGCCTCCATGCTTGAGTGAGAGCTTACATTCTTTGCGTTATTACAGTGCGATGGATTAGGGTATGTCTTCTACAATATTAGCTTATTTGATCTTTGATTATTATGCATGATTCTAGGGTTATGTGGTTTTATTCTGTATTTGGTGTAACAGTGATAAAATCACATCTATGTGTTTATTCTTGTATATTTAATCTAACAAGAAAGTCGAGGAGAACAAATTTTATTTTGGCTTTCATTCTTTATATCGTTGAATAGGGAGATGGGCATTCATGCGTAGAATGTGGAGTTACGAATGTCTTATGTAGATGCGATTGAATATACATTGATGTATATAGGTTACGAATGTATAGGTTACGAATGTGTAGGTTACGTTGAATATAATGAATATTCATTCATGTATTTCATAACATAAATAATATTTTTAGGGAAATTCTTCCCAATTTTTCTTTGATTTATTTTAAAATATAACATCAATATAAAATTGATTAAAAATAAATATTATTTTCACTTGTTTTTAAAATTTATTTTTAAAAAACGATCATATAAATGCAAAAATGATCAATAATAAAGTTTTATGAATAAAATTTATTTCTAAAATATATTTATATATATAAAAAAAACACATTAAAATATAGAAATTTATAAATTGGAAATAAAGTTGTATTATATCCAACATCAAATTGTTTTAAAACTTTTAAAAAATATTTTCAAAGTACAATATAAGTACTTTCCTAAAGTTATTGTAAATGATTATCTAAGCTTTGTCTATTAATTTTTTTTTAATTTATACATTTAATAATAACATAAATAGAAATAAAATAAAGTAATGAAAGTAATGCCAATTTTTTAATTAAAATTTTAATTTAATTAAGGTTATTTTAGGCATTTTCAATATTAATATTCTTTGTATTAATCTTCCTAACTTCAATGGATGTCAGTGCCAAATTTTAGACATGACCTGTTTTTTATTTTTAACATGTCTCTAAATCTAAAATTTAATTCTTCGATATTTCTCGTGACTCTCAAAATAATTGTTGTTAATTTACACACGGTAAACGCTTTTAAGCCACCACATGTAAACTAATCTTTATTCGAATTGAAAGATATCATAAGGACGATAAAGCTATATCACAAAACACAACTGCATTTTAAAGTTTAAATCAACCACCTAAGTTAAAAATTTCAACCATCTCACCTAATATCTTCGCGACGTCGAAACATGAACAATACATAAAATACAAAATTCAGAAAAGACCAAATTAATGTTCTTTAAAACTGTATTAAAAAAAAAGAATCAAACAAACACTATATGATACGATCCCACATCAATTCCACACAATAACGCCAAGCCAGATTTAAACTTATGCTCTCCCACTTATCGATCGATCTTTGAAACGCCTACGACAGCTGGCGCTTTATCATCAAGGCTTGTATTAAAATGACACGTAATCGAATCGACTATTTAGAAAATGACCACTTAGTGCCCAAAACGGGTCCAAAGAAATGTCGTTTTCAGAGATGAAGCTATCCAGAATGAATATCATTCAATAACATCCGATTTTTAAATATGAAAATATGATCTCTTATTAATTTTATATAACAGGAAAAGGATATTTAAACTTGAGGTATACTCCTATTTATTAAGTCCATCTTTTGGATGGAGCTGAAAGCCCTATCACTATATTTTATATTTTGATGGAAAAATTGTTGACTTGGTCATCCATGGTGGTCCAATGCCAGGTATCATCTCTGTATTTAAAAGGAAAAAGGTACATGGAAAGTAGTGGGTGAGTAATCATGTCTCTCCCCAGCACATGTGAATTTATTCTGAATTGGGGGGCATCACCTCAACTAAAGGCTCTCTCTTTCTCTGTACCTCGAGAAAATGTTTGGTTAATGATATGACATGATAACTGAGAATGATAGGAATCATCAATATAGAAAGCTGTCCTTTCTTTTTTGAGGGTGTAAGATGCTCACATGACATGACATGAATCATCCCTCCAAGACTTTTCAATGTCAGTCGGAAGAACAGGTAAAAGGGTGTCCAGTAAAACTCCGAAGGGTCGTTTCCATTCAGGATAGACTTTTGTTTTTTTGCTTTGTACCTCATTTCCAAAGGTATCCAAACAGCAGATTCTAAATATGTTCGCCAGTTTTAACTAATACTATTTAGTGAGTGGTCGGATTCTAGGCCTGCACTTTGGTAGTCAAATTGTCAATTGGTTCACTTGCTTTTGTACAAAAAGCCATCGTTTACCCTGTGTTTTAAATTTTGGATTTTACTCGTGGATTCGATTCATCGAACCACCTTTCCCATCCAGATCCGATCACGGGATAGATAACTTTTTCGATTCAATCATTAATCTAATTTTAAATCATTACTTTTACATCATGAAATAAAAACTTTTAAATCATTACTTTTACATCATGAAATAAAAACTTGTCATCCGTTTTTCAAGATCCGTCTTTATTATAAAAGACCGACTATAATGCCCCATTTTTGTAATTAGGGTTAAAATCATCAATTTAATTGTAATTTTATACTTTTACTTCTTTTTTTTGTATACAATTAGATCTGAAATTCAAAATACCCGCACAACTAGGGTGGATTTACATAAGGTTCAGTGGGGCATTTGTAGTTATTGAAATTTTGGAAAAAAAAAATTGTTTATACAAGGAATCAAACTCAGAAACTCTAGTTTAAAGTAAAAATTAATTGTTATTAAACCATCTAAATGGCTTGTGTAACACCATAAATTATACCATACGCTTATTACATTGCTAGATATAATATAAAGAAATTTTATATTTTTCGGAAATTTAAATATTAAAGGTAAATTAATTTATTATTACATGACCTAAATATCATGTAATACGTTAAAACGACATGTTAAAATGTAAATACGATAAGTTGACTTGCAAATAAACGCCGAGTTTGGCGACTAAATTACACACTAAAAAAGGGATAAGACCAAATGATGGTCTTCTAGAAACGAGGAATTCTCATTTTTTGCTTAAGGAAACTAGGACTACGGTTGACAGGTTAAGTTAAATTTGATTCTCTCCTTTGTTTCGTGTCCCTTGCCTGCCAGGCTGGCGGTTAAGAGAGTTAAAAAGAAGCTCTAAGCTAAGATTTTAAAGATACAGACAAATACTTGTAATGAACTATCATAAATCCTCGCTCTAACAGGTAGGAAAATCTTAACAGCCGTGTTCGCTTCCGCTTCCAAGCTCATTAATGTCGATTTGTTTTGGTTTTGGTTTGACTAAGATTCAACGAAAGAGGAAAAACATTTATTTCAATGACACACTTCACTGGCAATGAGTGTCACCAGGCTAACGGTCGTCGCTTAGGCTTAAGTGTCTGGCTCGCCTAGGCAAAACTGGTCTTCTTTTTCTCGGGCCTTCTGCCACTCGGGCGAAGTTACTTCGCCTAAGCGAACCTGAAATCCCATTTTTGTTCATGTCTTTTGTTAATTCTGGAAACCATCCATTGGATTAATGAGGATCCTAATAAGTGAATGAAAAGGTTAATATAAGTATAAAAGTTATATGAAAAATGCTTTGAACCTCGACGTCTTTGGGCAAACATCGAATGAATAGATACCCCATCGCTGCTACGACACTCGCTACGTGACGCATGTCTCTAATTATGCTTCCTAAGACTCGCTTAGTGTTAATGGTATTGACCCTACTGCTACGACACACTCAAGAAAGCAAGAGTACATCTTTGTTCAGGTCAAGACTGCTCCAAGATCGCACAAAGACCTCTCGAGCACTATTATATCGTGCCTCTCATTCATTATTTCTAGCCATACAAACAAACATTTATATAATGATGCGATAGCTAATAACAAGATAAGAAAATAAAAGTAAACAACTCTGATGCTAAAGCATATCTTAGTTATGCTTTGTAATGTACCTACGGGTACCCTCTGTACAAGATTTCTGTTCTGCACTCCTACAAGATATATGAAAATTTTGATATATGAACTGTTAAATATGTATATTGTACTGGTGACTACTCATTGCATTACATATTATCTGCTTTCCCACTCAAGCCTATGTTTTAGCATTTGCAGCCATTTATCCACAGAGATCAGAGATATCCAAGTGCTTTCCGCATTTGCTACTTACAATATAGGAAATAGGAGTCCACTATATGTAGGTTGCTGATTTTGTTTTGAAATGTAAATATAATATTTTGGTAATAGTGAATTTGTACGAGTACAAGTAAATGAGACTTATGAATATATGTACAGAACATTTTAAACACCACTACGGTAGATACAAAGCTTATATCTTTAAGAATTCACGATTTAAGCATACAATACGCATGTTTTGATTTATATTTCAAAATAGGTTCACTAATGTCAGAAATCAGGTAAAGGAGTCTCACTCCCGTGTGGAGCCCCCATCATCCACCTAGGTAGGGGTTGGGGCGTTACAACTTATGCCTTATTTTTGCTCCCACAAAAAATAACCTAGTATTTTTATTTACAACCATGTCAACATGAATTTAGGGCTCAAACAGGGCAATCAGTACCCACACAATTATGAGGTTAACTTAACGCCATGAACAGACACGACCCTTCCAAGCTTCATGATTGTACCAATACCATGAAGATGCCTATATAAAGCGCCACCTTTCTCCTCATTTTGATACATACATAACATAAGACCATTCATTTCATAAGAGAGTAGATCAAGCTCCGTACACAATCTGAGCCGATACCCAATACAGAAGTGTTTTCTTCGTTGGAAGATCATTTCATCCCTGAGACAAATTGCAAAAGCACTACACAACCGCGAGGGCAATAATTGTCTTAGCGAGACAAAGGTCAACACAAAACTCTGATCTCGCAACAGTGCTCGACTTTTCCGGTTTTTTCCCGCAATTACACTATTGATCTGCTACTTGAATTGTTATATTTTACAGTACTGAAACCTAAAATTAATAATATAAGATATCATGATACCTGTCTTGAGAATGTATACATATTACCATCAACCTTTATAAAGATTAATGATATCTTTTGTAAGAAATATATGTCATATACGCAATATCTTTTCAATATTGAAAATCTTTGTATTATGTAGACAACCCAATACCCAATATGATGATTTTTTTTTTACAGGTCAATTCAATGTGTTATCATATATATTTATGCACTCACTATGAGAGTTTCATTTTAATGACTAAGATTAGTCATCCTTTTAACCAAGAGATAAGACAGTACAACTTCAAATGAATTGTTTAGTTCATGAACTAGCAATAAAGAAATCATCTACTTCAAGAAACTTATCTTTGATCTTTATGTAACTTTTAGTGTAAACAAATCATATACGATATAAGAAATATAAACTAAAAAAAAAAAAAAAAAAAAAAAAAAAAAAAAAAAAAAAAAAAAATGTAATACTCAAATACGTCGTACATGTAACATGTAAATAAATTATCTTATGCAAACTAAAATAGTCAATTTATTATTACATCATCCTATTAAAAGTTTTATTGTCATACTTAAAAAGAGGAGCAGGATTTAATGTCAGTAAGGACACAAATTAAATAACGTAAGTTTTGCAAAGATAATGAACACAAGTTGTGCTCCAACGAGGATCATCAACTCATGTTAGTTTATTTTACTATGATGGTGAAGGACTTAATTACGATATTATGTGTACACTTACTCCCTTTTATGATATTCAATTCCCACAATTAGGAAGATAGAATACAAATTATGTGTCATAACAATAGTTTTTTATAGAATAATATTTTCATCTCATTTTTACCATCTAATTTTTCGTTATTCCTTTAATTTAAGTCCAATCAAATCAAAGATTTTAACCTCATTTTCTTTTCCATACTTTTATTTACTAATCTTTTTCTTATATTTTTTAATAGTGATCAATGAGAACCCAAGATTTATTATAAAGGAGGAAACTCTAAGATGTATAAATTTTGTTAAAATATTAGTCTTGGATTTGAATCTCTTTATGTAAAACCAAATATCAAAATATCAATAATCACTTTGAGAGCATTTTACTAGATTTTACGAATATATCAATGATATTTTGAAAAAAATATTGATGTTAAAAATTAATAAAAATACTTAAATTCATATAAATACTTTATCGAACTATAAAAAAGAATAAATAAAGCTAAATATACACTTGTCAAGCACGATATTCATTATAATTTATGTTAAATACGTATAAAGCATGAAATAATTATAATTGTTTAATAGTATGATGTATAAGATCTAAGTTTCAAATATTATATCTAACTTAATTTAATATTATCAAATTAAACTAAAATAAAACTATAGTATAAAAATATTTGTTATAAAATATTTCCATACCAAAATAAAACTAAAATACATTAAAATAAAATATGCATAAATACAAAATAAATTCACAAAGAAACATGTCTTAATTAATATTGTATTTGCTATAATTAAAACCTTCAAAACCAAGATCTTCAAAATATTGAGATAAATCACAAACAAAATAATTCGGTGTTTTAATTGACTTCTGACAAGCCGATAGATAAATACAATTAAATTATACGATTTTGTGCGATTCATATAACTTCTTTGTAGCTCAAACAATTTACTCATCACAAAAACTATCAGAATTTAATTTCTAATCGTTGAATTTTATTTTTATTCAAATCTGACCGTTGAGTCATCATATATATGCTGGAAATCATTTTAAACCGTTAAATCAAGTTTCGGATTTTAAATCAATCATTGGATAAAAAATATAATCATTTGATGCTTTAAAAACTGATTTAAACTTGTGTCGTGATTAAAAGACGAATCGATCCGAAATTACACGATCACATACAACAGTAAAAACATACGATTTTTTAAAAAATCGTCGATAAATTGACGATATCGGCGATAAATCGCGAATTCTTTTTCGAATTTTCAACTTTACTCATGACCGTACACTCAATATTTCATCGAAATATCGATATTTTTTAATATTTTGAGGATTTTTTTTTATATTTTCTCAATTTTTTATTAAACCGACTTTTGATACGCAAAATCGTATCGATATCCATTGATATCCAAGCCGATCAAATCGATTTTTTTTTTGTAAGGAGGGACACCTAGGTACTGACAACACCAAAGAATGATTGTGTCACATGATGCATATCTTCTTTTTTTATTATTATAAGATTCCAATTGGCCCACACACCTTTTAGTACTAACTCATGGGCTATTCTTTAGGATTTTTAAACTCACGTGGTTCATACTTCCAGATACAAACTTTCGATCCAAATAAATTGTCGGAATTTGGTTTTCATACAAACAATACTTCCAACAAATTCAATGCTTTATGAATGAGGATGACTAAATTTAAAATCATGACCCATTCAAAGGAGTTAAGCTTTCTTTCTTTTTTTCAAAAAAAAAAAAAAGACTATTCGGTGAGGGTTCTTTCATTCCCACATAAGCAACTATAAGATTTTTTTTTTTTTTTTTGGTTTTGTGCTCCATCCTTAATAAAAGATGGATATGATATTATGATTATCAAGTTTTGGGTAATTTTGGAATTAATGTAATTATGTTTTTTGCAATATAGCTCGAGTATTGTTTAGTTGCATGCCGCCTCAATTATATTTAAAAAATAGTTTTAAAATAACGTCGGTGGTCCATCTTTTTTTAATTTCATCTTGTTATCTTATAACCTACTTTTCTCGAGGAATGAAATATGATTTTTTTTTTTACCATTTACTTGAAATCATCTCTCTGTAACTTTTTCTTTTATTTTCTTGTTTAATAAAATAGTTATTCTTTCTTTTTTGTATTATCATCATTTTATCGATATCGGTCATATCAAATTAAGAGGCATTGCTTATCTCATATGAGTCGATTCAGATAAATAAACGATTCAATTGGCTTCATTGTCAACAGGTTTCGAAATACCTAGCCCATAGATATTCTAAATATTATATTATCACCTATATGCTTTTTATACCCTAGCCTATTATACTATTAACCTGAATATTGTTTCATCCTATATTGCAAGTTTGAATCGATAATATTATTTTTCCTTTAAAAACGTGATTTTAATTTAAATTTAATTTAATATTTTATATATAATAATAATAATGTTAATAAATTGGCCACTGAAACTTAGCTCAAATGATTTAGAAAAAATAAGAGGTCTAGGATTCAATCATCAAGTGGAGAGTATTAAATTTATTTAAATAATAAATTATTATAATATAGCTACAAAGCCGAATAGACGTAAAAAATCAACACGTTTATTCAATTATGTTTCGTCTCAAAGCTTAGTAAAAAGTTACACATTCAACGGTAGAATCGAATCCTAAAGTTCAGTCATAAGAGTAATAATTTATTATATTATAACAAAATATTTGATTGCAAAAATAATAATATTAATAAATTCTTGATAAAATAAAATCATAAAAATATATTATATTATTTATTATAATATATGTTAAGTTTAATATAATAAAATAAATAAAATCATACCGGTCAGGTATAAGAATTTTTCATCCCCATCAAACTCATTTATTTTTTTAAAACGGTACGAGTTATGGGAAATGATAAAACTAACCGGTGGGTTAGGATGGACCGCCCATCCCGAACCTGCATCCTTGCCATTCCCGGTGAGTTTTTCTTCTTCTGTTTTTTCTTTTTATAACACTTCAAAAATACCGACATCGCGACGAAAAATATCCGATATATCCGCTGCTCGATATATCCAATATTAAAGGATGCTCGACACGATATCGGTTTCTAATTAAATATATCGCCAAATATCGCGTGCTACAGATACGCGCTACTGTTATGAATTTTCAATAAAATATCCGAGATATATCTGTAGATATATCGAGAGACATTTAAACTACCGAATTCAAATATCGACTGATCTAATCCAAGTAGCTGACGATCACAACAATTTTTAATTTCCGACATATGATATTCATTTAAAATATCCTCCGACATATCCTCCGAGATATACGCAATATATCCGCAAATCCAAAGATCGATATATCCGTCGAAACCGATATTTTCATCCTTGGGTGATATGGTGATTTTTTTTTTTTTTTTTTTTTAGGAACTCATGTAAAAGATGGTGAGACAAGGGAGGGGTGAAAAACAAAATAGTGGCTGGGGGGTTTGTTAGTGATAATTAGAAAGGAATCTTTTGGTTAAAATGTTATGATCGGTGGGGGTGGGTCATTTTGTAGATTTTTGACATATCCCAAGACAGAAGTAATTGGGCCGTGCCCACTTCCCCCTTCAACCTCTCTCTTTCTCATTTAATTTTCTCCTTCAATCCATTCCATTTCCAACACGGAATAGTAATATTTATTTATTTCATTTCATTGGTAATACTAATTGGTTGAATCTATAAAACACCCGTTTTCATATGAGAACGACTTTTATACTATTATATGGTGATTTTATTTTTTGAGATCTATATTTTCTCAAACAAAATTTTAATCTACATGGATTTCAAGAGATAAAATCATCATCTAACGATGTAAAACTCGTTTTTATATGATAACGAATTTTTTAATGCTAAACTCATTTCCGTCTATTATTTTTCAAAAATTAAAACACTAGTCAATAAAATCTAGTTTAAGTGATTAAAAATTAAGACGGATATTAGGTTAGTTTTATTATGATTCGGAAATTAATATGTATCTGACTTATTTAAACGACACATGTTATAATACAAAAGTTGAAATATGAGACGTTAAAATAGTAAAAAGAATAGGTATATGTAAAGTCTCAAAGATCGAAGATTTATGCATTTAAATACTGTAATCCACGTATCGTGTTAAATAAATATTATAAAAATAGAAAAACAGAAAATTCCAGATATCAAGATATCTGCCAATTCCAAGAAATAAATTGGAGGGGACACCATATGAAAGGGTAAGATTGTATTAAAAAATTATATAATCCAATAGTAAGTTGTTAAAATATCCTTCAATTTTGAGGTCTTGACCTCAAAACCTATCGTTATAAATAGTTATTAGTGCGTGTTTGTTTTTTGTTTTTATAAACTGTTTTGAAGAATGTTTTTGAAAATACAAACAAAATCATTTTTTATTTCCTATGAAAATTCATTCTTCCTCGACCTCGGGCGATTTTTACATTATTAAAAACTATGAATCAAACTTACTTTTCGCTTCTCCTTTATTCTCGTTATTTTAAACAAAACAAATTTCAAAACTCTAAACAAATGTAACCTAGATAATTATTCTTATCATTTGAAAAACAATTTTGTAAATATTATTTTATTTTAATTATTCCTTATATTTATTTTTAAGCTAGTGATAAAAATAGTTAAAGCAGATCAAACATGTTATATGAAAATATTTTGTTTTCTAGTTTCTTTACAATATTGTTACATTTTGTTCTTTCCTAAGCCCACTCCAACACGAACATATGGTTATGTTTTTTAAAATAGTTATCAAACCAAAATATGTAATAAAACTTTTTGTTTTTTAGATGTTGGGGATTTGGGAAATTGAATGACGTGTATTATTACTCTCTCCGTTTGAAAATAACTAATATTTTAGAAAGTTTGTTTTATTTTTATTTATGTGTCGTTTTAAAAAATAAAGAAAAGAATTTATTACTTTTTTTCAATTTTACCCTTATTATACTAAATTATCTCGTTAATTGATTTTTCAATTTTCTAAGTTATTTCAATAAGTATGAAGCATTTTTTACATATTCCTAATATGGATTACTAATAATTTTAACATTCTGATCACATATGCTTTATAAATTTGTTTTAAGTTAAAAAAAAAATTATCTCCAATAAAAAAATGGAAAAAGGTAAAGACTTCATAGACGGGATTATAAATTACATTTTAACCCTCATGATTAATATTATTGGTTTATATATAATTTTTGATAGGAAATAAAATTATCTATAATTTTAAATTAAAATTTTTGGCATAAAGATAAAGAGTAAATAATAAAAAATGATAATTTTTAAAAGATGATAAAGAGTTAATAAAAAAAAAGGTTAATTTAGTTTTTTTTTGTGGAACGAGAGTGTTTTAATAATTTTCTTAATACGGATGAAAATCTTAAACCATAGTTATTTTCAAACAAACGGAGGGAATATTTGGTCAGCAAGTACGTCAGCAACACTGTATGCATGACATAATCAAGGGTCCACGTGGCAGTTCCCATCTCCACCACCCTTTTAATATCCAGCCATGCCCTCTACTTTTTTACTCACCCCTCTCTTCTCCCCTATCAACATCGGATTCTTCGTTCCCTTTTTCCTTTCCTTTTGGCCCCCACCGGAATCCATGGATTCTAAGGTCCTCTCCACCGGAATCCCCTTCACCACCTTACCGGAAAGTTACGTCCGTCAGGAATCCGACCGGCCGAGACTCTCCGAAGTCGTCGACTGCGAAAATGTTCCTATTATCGACTTGGGTTGTGAAGATCGAGCTCAAATTATTGAACAAATCGCCGATGCTTGTACCCACTACGGCTTCTTTCAGGTACTTAAATTTAATTTAATTTAATTAAAACATAAATTAGTACACTTATTGGTAAAAATCGTTGATCAATGATTATTAATCATGGGGTGTCTACGGATTCGGTGGAGAAAATGTTACAAGTAGCTAATGAGTTTTTTCACTTACCTTTGGAAGAGAAGATGAAGTTATATTCAGATGACCCATCTAAGACAGTTAGATTATCTACCAGTTTTAATGTTAAAAAGGAGAAAGTTCATAATTGGAGAGACTATCTCAGACTTCATTGTTATCCTTTAGAACGTTACGCTCCAGAGTGGCCCACTAATCCTCCCGCTTTCAAGTAAGTATAAAGGCCTTATATTTTAACTATTTAATATAAGATAAAAAAAGTTTACCACAAGTCAACGTAATTTATTTTATATTTGATTCCCTTGATCATATGGATGTCATACCCCTTTTATTTTCTTATCATTTTTCACTTTATAATATTTGGATTCAGTGATTAAAAATTCTCTGTTGCATGCATGTTTTATGATTTTGATCAAAGATACGTTACTGCATGCATTTATCTTTCTGTTTCGTATAATTATAACTATCATTTGATGAGACTCATTTATATAAAATTTAAACTATATGTATGTCTCTCGTCTAAATATCATAGTACTCTTAGCTTACACTAAACAAATGTAGAAACAAATTGACATTCAAAGCCATATTTCCTCGTCATCATTTTCTTTCTTAATTACTCATATGCCATCTCTCCCTTTTTCCTTTTCCCTACTCCTAGTCTCCTAGAGAATATTTGGAGGGCAGTTGTTTGAATTTTAAAACTGTGTTCGGAAATTTACTAATCCTGTTCTTTTTATTTATTTATTTTAATGAGAAATTACGTAACAACCCTTTTCTAGATATCATTCCAGAATTGATGCAATGTAGGACCCCGAGGACCTTAATTTATGTGCACATAAATGAGTAGGTGGTACCTGCCTAGAGTGAGAGTAAAATATATCCTTCCGACTTTGTGATAACGACTTTTTGCTATAATTGATGCAAAATTTAATTCATGACAATACTTTAGGCTATATTTAATAACTAAACACAGTTGTATCAAACTAATTTTTGCTTGTCCTTTACCTTGGTTTAAATATGAATCGGTGGATCTTTAAAAATAAAAATAAAAATGAATCGGTGGAAGGTTTTGTCAATGGATTGACGTCAGGGTGGATGACGTAAGCCCTTGCTAGCCATGTGAGATGTATTATTATTAGTATTATTGTGACGGTGAGTGTTTTGTACTAGAAATTAATATAAAGTTTAGTACTTGTTTTGAATGGTCTTTTCTCTTTTTGATTTGTCCGTCTCCTCTCGGCCATGACCACGAGCTTTGTCCCAAAATTGTGTGTTTAAAAAAAAAATATATACATATTTTAAAATAACGTATAAGTCATATTTAGCAAAATCATAATTGATGATCATAATTTTTAATTTTTTTTACTACGATTTTAAGGTTAAAATTAAAATCTTGATTAGTGATGATTCTTAAATTTATAATCACTAACTTTGATTTTAATTTTAAAATTAAAATCATAATCATCAATTACTAATTTAATTATTTTAAAAAAAATTAAATTATACTCATTAATTAGGATTTTAGTAAGATCAGTTAGGACGTCATTTTGAAATATATATAAGTAGGAGAAATTTTCTTTTTTAAAAAAAACATTATTATTTTTTTGGGTTTACGCTGCGGTGGAAGTGGTGTACTTGATTTTCTAAGGACGGCACGTGATCATGTGGCGCCACCAATGGGCCAATAGTCATCACACTCCAACTTTGACTATTCTTTGAGAAATAGGAACTCGTGAGAATAATTGTCAAAAAGGCATAAAAAATATAAAATATATGATTGAATGCGATTTCACAAATAATTATATTTTTGGTATAAAAGTCGTGATTGGATATAATATATCCAAACAACATAATCCTTTATTCATTATAGTAGTTCTTAAGACTTTTAAGATAATATTTACAGTTTATTAAGATAATGTCTTAAGTATGTTCAGGGTTACTGTATAATCTAAAAAATTTAAGTTGAGGTATTACCTTAGTAAGTCATAGATATTATCTTAATAGTCTTAAGTATTATCTTAATAAATAATGATAAAGGGTCTAGTTGGTTTGGTTTGAGGGGTATTTTTGGTATATTATATCCGATCACTAATTTCATACCTGAAACTCAATTATTTTATATGAAATTGTAATAAATCATGTATTTAGTATTTTTTATACTTCTTTACAATTATTCATAAATCTATGAGTTTGAAATACAAGTTTCTCTTTGATAAATTTGATTAAAAAAAACGTTCATTGATATAGGATTTGTGAATCTAACACTACTTTTTTCTTGAATTCTAACCTAGTTTGGAGATAAATGTCCTTTGCATTTATAAGTATTTTACATTCATGTTTTAATAGAAAGGTTGTTTTTATAAGAAATGATGAGGAAAAATTATATAAAAAGAAGCTAAAAAATGATGAAGGGTTAGGATTTTTGAGTTTTCAAGAGCCCTTTTAATCCCTTTTCTTTTTCCCTATTTTTTATACATACATTATAAAATATGTAAAAATGTATTATTCATAAAATAAAAGAAAAATAAAATAAAAATGCATGTTCATAAAATGTGCATTTTGATGAAAATAATTTCCATTTCATGCATAGAAAGTGTTTGTCTTATATTACCTAAAAATACCTTTTATATGTGTATATGAGTTATCAGTTATACTTATATCAACAAAACTCATGCTAGATGGTTCATTGTAACAAATTTATTTTAAGTTTAAAATAATATCATTTTATGACCAAAATAAAGGGTACTTTGGAATAATATGAGTTAATAGGGATTTTTTTTCTCTCTTTGAAATGTTTGTTTAGAAAACCTTAAATGATCATAAATTTGTTACTCTAACATTCATCATCTTTTACTTGAAAAATAAAATATATTATAAACAAAAATATTTTTGCTAATATATGTATTTACATATATATATATATATATATATATATATATATATATATATATATATATATATATATATATATATATGTTTGACTATGGCTGCTAAAATGATTCATAAGCAACTGCTTAAAACACAAAAATATCATTTTTATATTTTTGAAAACTGTTATTGTTATTCAAATTTAATATTTTTTTATGTCTTTCAAAACAAAAAAAAATAAAAAAAATCAAACATATGCTTTATGTTTTCAAACAAAAAGCAAATTTTAAAAATCGTAAAGTAACAAACCCTTATATTTCCAAAATTCAACTTTCAAAATATCTTCTAATCAAATCACACTTTCTCTTTTCATCCATATTTTGTAAACAATGTACATCTATATAATTCCCCACAACAAAAATGTTTTCATTTATCGAAAGATTCTTTTTGTTGTTGATAAGTTCCTAATAGTTCAAATAATAATATTGTCACATCTCATATTTGATATTGGAGAAATTTTCTGACACTATATAAGTATTTAACCTCTTTTCAACCTAAGACACGCGAAAAGTTCCGAGGTCTCAGACAGTTTAATAATATTTACTACTTACTTATCGCGATCAAGTTATGTAACGATATCGATCAAATCCCCGACCGATATTTATGCCTGCTTTATTGTTTCACCTTTCAGAGATGTTTTATCCGTTCATTTCACACAATCCATAAGACACAATAGCGACGTTACATGACATGGTAGATAAATATTATCACATCCCACATCTGATATAAAGGAATTTTCCTCGACACCATAAGCATGATTTTCTTCTAATCTAAAAGACATATTTTAAAATCATAAGAACTCTTTGGATTTGAAATGAATAATATCTATATGATTAAACTTGATCTTTACAAATATAATATAGGTCTGATTATGATATATATAAAAATAGAACATTTGGAGTCCCACAGTTTCAATGCTAATTTTAGCCATTATATTTTAATGGAAAATTGTTGACTTGTTAGCTGGTTTTGGTGCTCGGATTGAAATGATTTATATTGTTTATTTTATTGACGGCTAATATTTCTGGTAAATGGTGGGATTGGTATTATCCATTTATTGAAGTGACCCACTTTGATATTCTAGCCAATCTTGCTCATTCTATTTTTATTTATAAAAAAATTTAAATGCTATCAATCATTTCTCTTTTCACATCAATCAGCTTTCATGAGATAAAAACTGTTCTCTTCTTCTTTCCAACTCAACTTAATCCCATTTTTCAGTCTTTTCTTATGTTTATCCCTTTTCTTCTCTTCTTATCTATTTTTACTTTCTTATCCTATCATAAGATTATATTAATTCTTAAGAAAATGTTAAAAGTAAAATTTAAATAATTAAAAAAATCAATAAACTTATGCATTAATAATTATCTCATAAACTAGTGTTTAGACTCTATTTATAGAATTGGCGACATGATAATTTCCTTTATTTTTTCCACTCTTTCTCCAAATTAAAGACATAAGCTATGTTTGGTTTCTAACAAATTTGAGAAAAAAATTGATTTTATTTATTTTATTCATTAATATAAAAATTAAATATATAAAAATATGTTTGCTTCTAAGTAATTTTTGTTTTTATTTGAGCTTTTTGGGAGTTTTCATCGGTCAATCAATCATGAGAAAATCAATTTTTTATTATTATTCATTTTTCCTTATTAATTTCTATGAACCAAGTAGAACCACGAGAAATAAAAATCTAAGATTCTTATTAGTTTCTGTTTTTGAAAATTATTTTCAATAATTACTTGAAAACACAAAAACTCTATTTTTTGATAAGTTTTTGAAACGCGTTCTTGTTTTTTAAATTTAGTTTTGTTTTTTGTGTTTTCCTTATCCTCAGTTTTCCGAATTAAAAAAAAAAAACAGTTTTTTAAAAAACGTTAAACAAACAAACTTTACCATATTTTTTAAAATAACTGAGCTTCCTTAAAGAATATTTAAAGAATTTATTCGGTTTCCATGCTTTTAAAACTATTTTCTATAACAGTTTTTGAAAAGAGAGAACACCATTTTAGTGTTATCTGAAAACTGTTTTTATTCTTTTAATTTAGTATTTTTGTGTTCTATGTGATTTTCAGAATACACAAAACTGGAAACCAAACATGCTATTCATGTTTTCCTTTTCCTCATTGTTTTTTAGAGCAATAAACATTTTTCAAAAGCTATAACCAAACAAGTTCTAATTATTTCAAATTATTTTATGTTTTGAAAACACATAAAACACCGTTTTGGTGCTCTCTAAAAAGTGTTATTGTTTTCTTAATAATTTAGTGTTTTTCATATTCTCTATATTTGTTCAAAACAAAAAATAACTATAAAATCAAAAACATATTCTTTATCTTTTCCTTATTCTTGTTGTTTTAAAAAATAGTAAAGAAACAAGCCCTAATTAGTTTTCTCTGACCTTGACAGGGAGATGGTGAGCAAGTACTGTGTAGAGGTTAGACAACTTGGGGAGAGACTAGAAGAAGACATTGCAGAAAGCTTAGGGTTGGAAAAAGAGTGTATAAGGAATATGTTGGGGGAACAAGGACAACATATGGCAGTGAACTACTATCCGCCATGTCCGGAGCCAGAATTAACATATGGTCTGCCAGCACATACAGACCCCAATGCACTTACAATTCTTCTTCAAGACTCACATGTAGCGGGCCTTCAAGTCCTTAAAGACTACAGCACGGTCATAAGCCCCACCCTCATGCTTTTGCTAGTCAACATTATGATCAATTGCAGGTACACCTAACAATATAGAATACTATTTTAATGTTATCAAAACTTTTTTTTTTTTTTTGTGATTTTGAAGAAAGGATCCAATGAAGCATCAATGACAATTAAAATAATTTTTTATTTTATTTCAAAGAATACATGTAATGGTTTTTAACTTTTAAGACTAAAACCTTAAGCATCAACTTCGGCTTTATTGACATAATGTAACATTTGACATTATTTAAAACACGATTACTAGATTTTTATTTTATTTTATTTTTTAAAAATATTATTTTGGGACATACCCTCGTGAACTAGTAACTTATTCAATTTTGGAAAAATTACTAAATGATTTTATAAAAATTTAGATATTTTAAAATTTTTTGGCTTCTTATGTATTAGAGATGCCTGTAAATAAACGAGTTTGAATAAATAATTTAAACCCATTTTTTATTTTTTTCCAAAATTTATTTTCTTTTCTTAATATTTTCCGATTTCGAAACGAAGCATTTGTACGAGATTTTAAGGTATTAGGAAGTCCGATTAGAAAGGTATTGTGTGCATTCTACAACTTTGTGGTTTGTATTCTTTATTCAGTTTCTCGGAATGGTGTATTTCTTCTTTTCTATTGAAATAGTATATTAGTTTTTCTTTGTTGGATTTCCACGTCAATATGTGTGTTTCTTCTTTGCCTATGCAGGCATTGAGTAATGGCAAATACAAAAGCGTATGGCACCGAGCCATGTTACTGCCGAGGCGAGATGTCGATAGCCTCTTTCCTTTGCCCGTCCGATGATGCCCTCATCAGTCCGGCCGTCACGGACGACGGGTCTGCCGCCATATACCGGAGTTTCACCTACGCTGAGTATTACAAGAAGTTTTGGAGCAGGAACCTTGACGAAGAGCACTGTTTGGAACTTTTTAAGAACTAGTGAACCTTTAATGTGTGAGATCTCTACCTAGTATGCTGTCTATTAGTATGTTTTATTCTTATTATCATCTAATTCACTCCTGCAATGCTTCTTCATCAAGGCATTATGTGCAAATTCTCATTTGGATTAAAAAAAAGAAAAAAGAAAAAAGAAAAAGATAGAATTGCAGCATGTTATAATGTCTTATGGAGAAGCATTTAGTAGAGACTAGCTAGTTATAGAGTATAATTATTTACCATTTTGTGTGTCCTATTAATTAGGAAAATAGCCTGATGGTAACATAATTAACATGCTCCTATCTATGCTCCTATCTTTTTTCCTCGTGTAATATGCCATGAGCCAGTGCAATTGTAGTAACTAGAAAATATGTAGAGTTGTATGATTAGTAAGATGTTGGGTTTTTTGTTTTTTGTTTTTTCTTGTTTGTTTTGTGTTGTCCATTTGAAAAACTTGTGATATCGTATTATGAAGATAAACTCTATTAATTGTTGCAATTTTGTTACAACTTAGTGTTTCAGAGAATGTTAATTTGATATTTTTCATCACATATGGTCATATATATGAAGTTAAATAAGGATTATGTCTGTAAGTAATTTTTTATTATGTAAAGGATTTTAGAACAATATGTATTATCGAGAAAAGACATATTTTTAATTCTTAAAGAATTCTAAATAGTAAGTTTAGTAGGAACTTGTTACCCTTCCTTAACCGGTCTACCTTCTCTTCTGTGTATAATTGAAGAAATAGAGTGCTTATTTATAAAATGGGGATAAAATTAACTAGTTTCTTTGTGGAATTAGACATTCATTTTTCATCAGTGTTATTGATTCAAGAAATTAACTTTGTAAAAGCTAACCGATCTAATTTTGACTTTATTATTTATTGGACCATAACATTTACTTTGATATTTAATAAATATTTGGTGATAATATACAAAGGCGGGTTGGAATAGGTTGAGAATCAATCCAAGCCAAACCCGAACATGAAATACATGAACTCAAATATGACTCAACCCGACTTCTAACTTAATGAGCTCAACCCTAACTGAAATTATGAAACTTGGGTTAAACTCTAGTTGATTTTATGTTGGTCGGGTTAATCGAGTTAATTGGGCTAAGTCGAGTTGAGTTAAATTTTTTATTGAATTACAAAACTATTTGACACCTGTATATGAATTACAACATGATTAATTTAATGAAACAAATATATATATTTTAAATACATTAGCTTGAAAAATGCACAATCTCATGTAATCTAATGAGGGCAATGAAGAACAAGCTATACTTTCATGGACCAAAGTTTAAATAGTTATAAAAATAATCATTGGTTGTCAACCCATATGCAAAGTAATGCATGGAAGCAGTCGAATTGTGATGGCTTATAAACTATGAGCTATCGAATGTAAATCACAACCTGAATTTAAATCGGGCTCAAAAAATCGAATCCAAACCCAAATCGAATTACAAAAAGTAGTGTCCAAGCCTGTCTAAACATCAGGTTGGGCACAGGTTAACCCGCCCAAGTTATAGCCCTATAATATATAACGTACAACCATATAAAATTCTTACATTCTTTCACTTGGCTCATACAATATTCATTCATTTTATGGATTAATTAATAAAATGTATTGTGCTAAAATCAAACTAAAACATTCTTACATTGATCACATTATAAATTATAATTAAGTACTAATAAGAATCATGACAATTGTATCTCATCATCCTCCCTTGATCAGTAACAAGAAAGAAATGAAAACAAAGTTATATATATATATATATATATATATATATATATATATATATATATATATATATATATATATATATACATGCACACATCTGGGTAAGAGTTGGATCAAGTTACTTGAACCATTGGCCCAAGCACAACCCAAATTCAAATTAGGTTGATAAAATTGAACCCAAGCCCAATCTGAATTACAAAAAATAGTGCACAAGTAAGTCTAAACATCGAGTTAGGCTTGGGTTAACTCGCCCAAGTTATAGCCCTATAATATACACATACGACAATATAAAATTCTTACATTCTTGATCACTTGACCCATATGATATGTTAAACAACCAACTCTCCTAAAAACTCAAACTTATAGAATTTTGATTTAATATGAATATCATACACCTTGCCTCACGTGCATGCAACCCCATACCCACGCACGTGTCAGAGTCCATTATGGACTTCCAAATCAACAAATGGGGATCAAATATTCAAATTTGCAAGGAAAAGGTTCAAACTCGGGACCTTTGGCCAAACCAAGTTCTAATACCAATTGAAAGGAAGTCTGTTTGTTAAAAGAGGTGTTCTACCTGTTAGCGCACTAGATATTGGACTAAGTTATGGATCATCTGTATGGACAGTACGATTTTAATATAGCTAAGGGCATGAAAATAAATCAACATATATGTAGGGACATAAGAGATTGGTTACGCGGTTCGACCAAGCCTATGTCCACGGGGTTGAGCCTAGATGAGAATGATTTCATTATTTTCAATCAGGTCACAGTTGATCTTATATGAGATAAGGCTCCCATTTCTAACGCTTTGCCACCTAATTCTCCTTATTAAAGGAAACATGTGAAGAGATCTCCTCATTCACCAAACACCATCTAGACTCCCACATGCCTAACAACATCCTTCAATAAGATGTATAAAAACCTCCTCAACATTGAAAGATTTGGGCAATACATGTAGTAGGTATTCAGTCCCCATAACCACCTTCTTTGCAAGTGCTTCTACATTTTTCTTGTCATGTATTTTTTCTTCAAACGTCTCCTCTATTTAATATCCTCTAGAGGATCAATCCATGATATTCTGGCTCTCCACATTTCCTATTTTGTCCCAACATGACAATTGGAAGATTATGATCTGCCCTATATTCATCATGAATTTGAACACCTTCCTCCCAGCGTAAAAACTCATCAAATACGATCAAATCCTCCTCAGATTTGATCTACACAATATCTCCCTCTGGTCTTTCTTATTCGTCTCAGTGAATATATTCTCCTGATCTTTAGAATATTCACTCCAAAATCGAATCAGATTGAACATTGTAAGACTTGCCATCCAGCTTAGTCTACCAACTCGTGCACCAACATGCTGTAACTTTGAATTTTGATGTTGAAACACATGATTTAATTTTTGCCTAAGATCATGACAAGAAATATCTCCAACAATCTCCCCATTTAGCATTTCTTTGGAAAAAAAAAAATCATGAACATATGTTGGATCATTGATGGGACCAACGTCAGAGTTGTTGAAGTCATCAACCACTGTAGTCTCCCCCTGAATATTAACAAGGTGTTTTTCTGAGAATTTTCTTTTACAACATCGTTAGCTTGAGCATTGACTCCCCCTTAATTTGCGCATCAATCTCCTCTTTGATTTTTGTTGATCTTCTTCCTTCGAGCAACCTATCTCGGCTTCCTAAAAACAAACATATAAGAATCTCATGGATCTCACTCGGTATCTTAGAGTGACCCACTATGATACCATGATATTCATTCATTTTATGGATTAATAAATAAAACATAATGCGTTAAACATCAAAATAAAACATTCTTACATTGATCACATTATAAACTATAATTAAGTACTAATTAGAATCATGGAAATTGTATATCATCCTCCTCCTCCCTTTGATTAGTAGGGGTAGAAGAAAAGGAAAATATGGTAGTTTCAAAGAATGTAACATCAGCAAACACAAAGTATTGTCAAAGAATGGGACAATAACATCCATACCCTTTTTGAACATGAGAATAACCGAGAAAAATGCACTTCAAAGACTACACATCAAGTTTAGAGACCTATGTATGAACATTCGGACAAAGCACGTAATCAAGACCTTTGATGCACCCTTCCTAAGGACAGAAATCGCCGCAACTCCATAGTAACCTCCCACCCAAGCTCGTCGACCGACAAGTTATCAATACGAAGCTCTGGGGTTTCGTTAAACTCAAATAAACCGTATTTGGAAAACGTGGGTTATGCAAACATTTTCATTTTTCTATCAAAATCACACCTTTAGATTTAATTTAAAATCCGGCAGCGATAACGATCGCACTCCGTGGTCAAGCCTCCAAAATACAAAATCACCCGTATAAAACAAAATACACTCCCAATGTTTTCCAAATGTCCAACTATTAACAATAAAGGACCTCTGGTCCTCATCAAAATATAAGATAAGGATCAATCCAACATAATTTTATCGCAACCTGTTTTTTTCAAAACCATGCATGCATATTTTACAAAAATATTTACATATACAAAATGCCACATTTTAAATTTTACTATTTTTAATTTACACCTTATCTTATATATAATCACAAATACGGGCTTCAGGGACAGAGGATCCTCGACAGGTCTTCATCAACACCTCGCACCTCAAAATTGTTTTAAAAATGTAGTAAAACTATGAGCCAAACGGCTCGAGTACTATATGCTCTAATGCTTCGTCACGCTTGTACCTCCTAATATGAAAACTGCACGCAAATGGTTGTAAACCGTTTATGAGAAAACCGGAAGCCTTTGCTATGAAACCATTTCAAAACTGCCTCGAACTATTTATGTTGTTGAAACCGTTTACCACGAAACCGGCTCAAAACCACCTCCCGCCGCTGGAACTGCTTTCATGTGTTAATATCCGAAGTGCTATATCAGAATCAAGTACCAACCACTCGTGGCCCATTTCGAAATACCCTAGAAGTGGATGTCTCGAATCCCTAACCTCGGCATCTAGGTGAACCCTAACACTACCCGCCAAGATGAACCGTGAACACGCGGGATCTATATAGCATAATGGAACCGAACCAAAATGCTTGGTGATGGAACCTCGGAACCAACACCTTATCTATGTACTGTCGCGCTAACTATATACCCCGAATGTGCAGAGGCGACTCACTATATAAATATATGCTAGATCTAACCCCCAATTGTCGACCATGCAATATAGTTAGTCATAATATCTCATAACCTTGCCATGCACAATCCGAAATACATCCGCCTTAAACCGAGCCGCGGCCACTCCAGTGGGCTCTTTGCTAAACAAGGCTAAACTGCTTTTAAATATCAAATCAAACTTTCGTTGAGTATAACAATTGGGAGGTGTGCTTTATAAATCTATATTTTCAAAGCACTTTACAAACTTCAGAATTTAAACACTTTCATGAAAATGATTGAAAGTACTCACCTTTTCGACTAATTTCTTTCAAATCTTGTCAAGCACCTAGATTCTCGCTTCTGATGCTCAAATCGATCGCCTACACAATTCATTCAAATTCTGAAAATGCCCTCAATTGCTGTTTAATAGCAAAAGCGTACGGGGCTTCAAGTAGTATATCGAGCAGATCTCGATTCTAACAAAACTTTACGTCTTGAGTCCGATTCGATATGGGCATCGATAATATGATGTGAAAGTGACCAAAATGTCACCATTAAATGCCCCATAAAAATTATCTGTTTTAGCAAACTTTTTACTCCAAGGGACTTTCGAGAGAGTCTAAAATACCGAAAACATTTACGAAAAATTCTGTCCCGAACGTCAGGCTACACTCCTGAAACAGCTGACTTGTCCAGCAGGTCCGAAATTCCTTGTATTTGTCCAGACACAGTCGAATTCTAAAATTCCTAAACTCGATCTAAAAATTTTGGGATGAAGTTTCTGACCTTTACGGTCTCTAAGAAATTTCAAGCCATTACATAACCTTTAGGCAGAAAGTTACAAATGAAACAATTTTCTACCTTTTAAGAAGTTTGACAAAATTTAAGATATTGATGCGCATCTGTGCTCTCTTGGCGATATACCAATTTTGCGCCTGTTTCCCAACGAGCGTCTACGGTCGATTCCAGTAAATTTGAAAAAGCAAAAGAAAATAAAAATAAAAAATATGCATAACCTCTCTGAATGACTCACTTTATCCCGTCCACAGCGTTCCATTTGTTATGTTTCTTATTTTTATCCACTTTTTCATTATTCTTTTTCTTTAGTATTATTATTATTATTTAGATAATTAACTTCTATTGTCTCATTCAGGTCCATTTTTGTCCTTAAAAATTTTATTTATCATAATTGAATATTTTTTAAATATTTGTCATTTTTCGATATTTTTCTAAAATCCCGTTTTCAGGTTTCACTTTAAACCCGTCGCCTAGAAATTCATAAAATATTCCGACTATCTCGGAATTTAATGAAACTTTCCTGGGTTACTAGATTTCGCGAGACGAACTTAACGGCGCAGTCCATTTCGTCATCCGAGATCTAGAGAATTTTCGAGACTTCCCTGAACTATTTTGGTAATTTATTATTATTATTATCCTTTTAAAATTCCATAATTGGAATTTCACCCATCCACTTTCCTTAATTGCAAAAGTGCCACAATTCTTTGAAAACTTTATAATTTCTGTAAACCAATTTTCAAAAATTACATTATGGCAGCTAAAATAATTAAAGGAAGCCCTTGGGTCTTATCTGGTTACACATATCGTACATCCTCTCGGGACGGGGTGTTACAACCTTGGACTCAATAGGGAATAAAGAATTATTTGGAAATAACTAATGATAAGGAGTAACCCATTTAGAATTGATGAAGGCATCATATTAATCCAAAAACAAGCTGTGGAGATTAAGTCAACCCAAAAATGTTCTAGGACATTCATATGGAACAAAAGAGCTCGTGTAGTCTCAAGAAGGTGCTTATTCTTTCTCTCTACTACCCCAGCAGTTTGAGAGGGTGTAGGTACACAAGAGGTTTGATGGAGAATCCTTTGTTGTAGCATGAAAGACTAAAAATGTTTTAACAAATATTCCTTGGCATTATCACTCCTTAATGTTTAAACATATACATGAAATTATACTTGAATTTCAACACACAAGGCATTAAAATGAGAAAATAACGTAGAACGATTTTTTATTAAATAAAGCCAAATGACATGGGAGAAATAATCAATGAGAGTACAAATTTTTAAATCTAGTAGGAGACATAACAGAACAAGGACCCCAAGACATATGAATGCACGAACTCAAAAGGAGCATGCTCGTTTATTAACTCTATGACTCAAATGCAAACAATGATGCTTAGTATATTGATACGACTCGGAGTTCAATAAAAATAGACTATAAAACTAAGGATATAGCTTCTTCAATAGCGAAATGGACGAAAGTCCCAAGCGACAATGAATTTCGAATGACAATAAACTTTGGCACCTCTGGATCAAGGATGTAGAGACCCCTAGACTCTCGTCCTTTACCAATAATTCACTTTGTCAAAAGATCCTAAAACAAACAATAATTAGGGAAAAAATGAGATAATGCAATTAAGTGTATGAGTGAGTTTCCTCAGAAAAATTAAATTAAAGAAGAATTGAGCCAGCTCATACTTGAGAGTCAAAAGATATTAGGAGTATAATGGGTGTGTCACGACCCGAGAACATAAGATGTTGACTCATGCGCTGTAGTATGATAAAAGAAGGCGTGAGCTAGATGTGATAAAATAAATTGGAATTACCTTATAAGAGCTAAATTTTCTCACAAGTAAACGGTAGTAATTGTTGACTATGATTCTCCAACTTCATATGTGGGCTTACGGGGCTTACCTAACAAACTTTTGATCTAAGCAACTTTTCGTTCGTGGGAAATCACTATATAAAAGGATTTCTATGGTCTAACATAAAATAGAACAAAATTCTCAATACAAAAACAAGACTTAGTGTCTTAACATCTTATTTTTAAAAAGCATGAATTGTTCTTGAAAACCAGACAGACGGTTATTCTTAACCTTTATGAGGCTCTTGTCGTTGGAGTCCCGGGACATCCATCCAGAAATCTGTGATTTCATATGCAATTGAAGCAAAAAGATAAAATACATACTACACCGGAATGGAATGATATGAATCTTCAGACAATACTTAGATTCTGAAGTCTTGATCTGAGTATGGGCTCAAAGAACAATCCAACACCTTTTACTTTCATATCTGGGACACAAAGAAATTTTCTTCCCTCTGAAATTAGTCAGTGTCACCCTAAACCTAAACATAATGTTATATTTATAATAGGGTTTAGTAGGCCATTGAATCCACTTACATGCTTGGGCCTATAATTAGCCCATATAAGTTCAATGGTCCAATTTAATTAAAACTCTAGTTTGCTTATTTGAGCTTAGTTCGAACATTGTCCCACTAGCCCTAAAGCAAACTTAAAGGATCATATGGATCATAAACTGCTCATAACACTAGCCACTTACAAATGGGTTTGCCCGGGGACCCATGGTACTTTCCAATTTTGGCTCCCGTGGAATTAATCAAACATAATTCACAATTGGTCAGTCATACCATTATAGTAAACCAATTGCACTCCAAAATCGAAAACTTCTCACTCCGAATCATTATGGAAGATTTCCAAGCCCTAGTAATCACCCACACCACCTCTCCATGAATCGATACTAGTAATTTCAAACATTATACTATAAAATATCGAAATTACCATTTTACCTTAAGGCTACAAGCTTACCCTTTGACTTGATCATGGCCGTAAGTCCACCCCAAACTCAAGTGGGGCCGTCTTAGCCAGTGATAACTATGATCAATCACCTTTTAAACTACCTCAGGTTGTATATTGCCCTATAATTAGGGTCATCATGGTTCCCATGTCTGGTCAAAGCAAGATTCTATGAGCTAGAGCAAGAAGCCATCCAAGATCACTTTGAGTGACTATCACTAATAGATGGTCACAAGGAGCACCTCAAAATGACAACCTACTCCCCTCAACTCTCCAACGACCCTCAGGGTTAAGAGCCCATGTGAGATCGCAACTAGGGGCAAAACCTTCCAAAGATAGTATATGACGATTTGCATTCCTAAGTCCCATTCAATATGTACCAAGTACATACTAGTATGATATCCTAAAGACCCACTCTAGTAGTTGTGACAAACAACTCCCAATAATTGGGTAGATATCATACCACAACTACTTATGGATTGCCAACATCCATGAACCATCGTGAACAACCTCAAACATAAGGAAACCATATTTGTGTCCTATGTGCATCCACACGCGCCTAGACATGTACAATGTGCTTGAACTAGAGGCTTGAATAGATAGAGAATCTAGCGTGGTGAAACACCAATTTTATTAATGCAAATAATTTCATTATAAACCATGAAACTCAAAAACTGAGATAGTACATCTGGGACCTATGTTGTATCGCATGAGAGTCGAACACTTTAGTCTTAAGTGCTTTAGTAAAGGATCTAAGTTATCCTCGAGATCTGATATTTTCTACTATAATGTCTCATTTCTACACAATCTCTTGAACTAGGTGATACTTCCTTTCGATGTGCTTACCTTTCCTATGATTCCTTAGTTCTTTGGCTTGAGTAACAACCCCACTGGTGTCACAATGCAAGATCATAGGATCAACAACCTTAGCTATGACTCCTAATTCCAGAAGGAATTTTCTAAGCCATACTGCTTCCTTAGCTGCCTTAGATGCTGCCATATATTCATCTTCTATAGTTGAATCAGCAATACGCAGTTAGCGATACTCACTCCAACCAACAACTACTCCGCAATGTAAGCATATCAGAGTGGATTTCCTTAAATCTACATCGATGAAGTTAGAATCAGTATATCTGTTGGGGGCGACTCATCACCATGATAAACTAGCATATAATCTCATGTTCTCCTTAGGTACTTGAGTATATGCTTCACAACGGTCCAATGTTCCTGATTAGTGCCCAAAAAGTGCTATTTTGAACCCTATTTTTAATAAGTTTTGAGCGCTTTTTGTGTACTAATTGTTATAATTAACCCAATTGACATGTTCGGGTCTCTAATACGCCGATGCATTCGAGTTGTTTTGTACTTTTTGCGAGGTGGAAGCCAAATTATTGTGTCAATCCAATCATAACAAAATCGGGTTGATTTCCATCAATTTCATATGGTCTTCTATCAATTTCAACAAGCCGGGAATGAAGAATATCAATGCTTGAAGAAATGGAACAGTGCAGTGGGAACAGGAAGCAATGGAACAGTGGCAGGAATAGTGGTGAAATTCGCTACGTTGGATGATTTCGCTATGATAGCAAATTTTCGCTATCATAGCAAATTTTCGCTATGATAAGCGAGAAAATTATTAATACTACATGAATTTATTCGCTATGCCTGTATTTTCCGCTATGATAAGAATTTTAAGCTATCATAGGCCCGCTATGATAGAGAAAATCAGCGATACTATAGCGAATTTTCCCAATGTTTTGGTTCCCAACGACCTTCGTTTTGTGTAATTCCCATTTGTCCCTATTAGCAATCTTATATTTTTGGTATTTATGGTATTTCACACCTCTTGTATGGCTATATAAACCAACTTATAACTTTGTAACCTAACTTTTCAATCTTTCAGTACACCTTTTCATTTAGGTTACAGTTTTCTCTTCTCTCTCCTCTTTCTCTCATTTTCTCGGCTACCAAACACTCCTCTGAGGATGACAACTCAGAGGATGTTTGGCTAGACCTTTTCCTACTTGAAGAGGAGGGCCACTGGTGAATGTTTGAAGGTAAAAACCACGAATCTTCATGTTTTCTCGCAGGCATTTGTTCTCTTTTCTTGTTTACGTATCTCACTTTTTAGGTTTGAATCAACTGTGATGTACCACGAGTGGCCAATTGCCCAGCAAGCTTTCAGGTTCAGTGGATGCTGTTAGATCACTTGATGTGTATTTGATTTGTCATTATGAGCTCCTGCGAAGATTAGATCCGATGATAGTTTTAATTGTTTTGAAACATTAAGGGGTAATAAATGCTATACATTAGAAGAAACATTTTAGGGTTTTTAGGTTTTAATGCCAAATGAAGAGCCGGTTCGGGAAATGACTATATGTCATCCTCCCCAACGAGAAAAGACTCGAGACATGTGAATGCCTTGAGCCTAAAGCCGGTGGCTCGCGACTTCAAGGAGTTCTATTTTACATTTTATTTTATTTATTTTCAGTTTGCAAACCATCAATCCCCCTGTTTTTATCACCACCTTAAAATCCAAATTTAATTCACCATTTTTGACTTCACTTAAATCATTTGTATGAAGAAAACCCATCCCCGTGTTCGACCACTGAACCACTATCTTTGCGGTAAGCTTGACTACGGCGATGTTTTAGGATATAAATTTGTTGATTAGGATCTTTGTTGTGGCGTGAATCAAGTAAGCGGCTGATTCTGAGAGGATGGTGCCTAGTGCGAATGATGACTTGTTGGCTGCAGTGATCCTCATCCACAAGTTTTGGTAATTTCTTTATATTTCATTGTCATTTTTTTATTTTATTTTATTTTCATTTCAAAAAAAAAAAAAGTTGTTGGGGAAATTTGTTTTGGGTTGCCACGCAGCACTGGCTATGGGAATCCATTTTCAGTGGATCAAAAATTCTGAAGGCAAGCAATACAGGTAAAGTGGAAAAATTGATTGTGATCAAATGGAATAGGGAGAACAATATAGTGAATATTTAGTGGAAAGAAACCCTAGATCATACATGTCAATGAGGGATTACAGGAACCTTCCATGGTAGTGGCAACAACTTTGTGAGAGAAATCAAACCCACCTAGATCCATGGTGACTATAGAGACCAATGGATGGAGTGCACCCACCTCCTGCATGGTGCCTCCCGCGGTATACCTCAACTCCTCGACCACCACAACCATCACAATTAATTTCTCCGGTTGAAGCGGATATTACGGACCTTACGAACTAGTGGGTGATGCTTTGGTAGAACAAAAGAAATTCAATGCTGATTGAGCGAAAAATCCATCTTTATTAGAACCCCACGGAATAAAAATTAGATGGGTTTCAAAGTGAAGTGGGTCAGCAATTTGACAACTGTGATGTTCAATTTCAAAACGCCTTGACAACGATCCAAAAAGGGAAAGAGAATCCCGGAAGGAAGTGTGCTTGGCGACACCATGGTGGAGGAGCCGTGTCTCGACGGCCCGCAGAAGGCACGGTAGAAAATTTTGAATCCTCGGTTGAATCGTTCTTTATGCGCACGTGGGAGAAGGAGGAAGCAACCTCCCATTGTTGGTGAGGATAGCGTTGGGCGAGGAAAGCGATGGAAGGGACGAGCATCATTTAATCAATTCCCCATGGCCGAATCAAGTGCCAGCTAAGCCACGAATGCCGCGCCGGTAGCCCCCTCCTTTGACCAAGTTTATAATTACGCCCTGCACACACTTTTTGCTCCCAAAGCTAAGTCTGACCCATCGCCCCCGTACGCCATGTAAAACTTCCAAGAGATTAGTAGCCTCACAATACGAATTTTGCCACTACATCAAAGACCTGGCGGTACTTGCATTGCATGCACAGGTTGGTTAAGGTGTGGTTGAATTTGAACACGAACGGCATTTCGCTTCGCCAGTTCAATGACCTCAAAGGCCTAAGGAAGTGGTTTGAAACGATCTCTCCCCACTTTTGTTTATTTTTCTTGTTTGTTTTATTTTATCATATTTTATTTTGATTTCATTAATTTTTCTTCTTAGGTTTTCGCTAATTTTTAGTTAATTCTTGTTTCTAGATTAATTTTTGCTTTTATGCAATTTTTCTTAATTTTTCTTGTATTAATTTTTGCAGTTTAAGTGAAAATTTTGAAGATTCAGAATATGAAGAAATAGCCAAGCGAGGAGGAGCGGGAAATTTTCGCAGCTATAGCGAAGATTTGGCAATCTAATGAAATGAATTTCGTATGATAGCGAAAATTTGGTGAAATTTTATTGGCGTAGCAAATTCATAAAACTGTGAAAAAGCGTAACTTCACTTAAGGACAAAAGCGATAGCAGTGTTTCTATTTTATTTTATTTTTATTTTATTATTATTTAAAAAAACGTTTATTATTATTATTTATTTTGTTTTTATAAAAAAATTTATTTTTAATTGTTTATATAAAAAAAACTATAACAAAAAAAACGTTTATATATATATATATATATATATATAAATGTTTTATTTTATTTTATTTTATTATATTTATTATTATTATTTTTTTATTTTTATTTATTAATTATTTTATTTTGTTTTTCAAAAAAAATAAAAAAAAAAAAGTTCCTTGTATGATAATTTTAAGCTATTGAAAAATCGCACAGCTTAGCGAAAATTTTCATATAGGCCCAGCACGACCTCGGATTTTGTTTATTTCGTAAACTTTCATCAGGCTTTGGTTTTAGACGTTTTTTGAGTAGTTGGAAAGCTTAGAGTGTAGAATCAGTAGTAATAAAGAACATTTTGAGTATTATGAAGGTGTAATTTTAAAATGCTCCAAGCGGTCTTTCCTCTCTTTTCTTTCTCTGCTTGTTTGTTTAAGCTGAAGCAATTGAATGAGGTGTCAATGGAAAGCTTGCGAGAAGTCTCCTATCCGCATCTCGTCAAAGGAGGTAACACTTCCCCCTAAATTTCGATCCGAGCCCATTTTCGGGACAGAGATGTTTGGGTTGAGGGAGGGTGTGAAGTAGGCTTTGTATTCATGCTTTTGTTACTATTTTGTTCAAGCCCATTTGTGATGTTCAGTGGCTTGTTCCACTTTCTATAAAGTTGTTATACTAAACTTGACTTACTTTTTCAAAATTTGGACCAGTTTTGCAACCAAAATTTTTGTGTGTTTGCACAGCTCATAGTTTGGAAGAAGTGAAACTTTGTCCAATTCTATTGATGCTAGATTGGTTCCATGCTAGTTGAGTGAATGATTAGTTGAATTCTTTTTTAATTCGACCTTTTCTTCCACCTTTAGCTAACCACACACCGAGCACATTAGGTTTCAATGATAGGCTGAAAAACTGCGCAACCTCCTTTACTTTGCATAACCTACCCTAGTTTCATTGACCGCCTTTGGGTTGGGACCATGTGGGGCAGACGATGCGTCTTCGAAAAAAAAAGAAAAAGAAAGAAAAGAATAAATATTGCAAATGCTTTGCCTTGAAACCCCGAGCACGGTCCGAGGGTATATGTAAAAAGCCTTTAAAAACCGGTGCCTAAACCTTCACTGGTTGGGAGTCACCGACTTAGTGTTCGTTACATGGGTGGAGTTTAGCAAGTTGTAGGTGCTGGAGTCTCGAAATCATTCGAAGTTCGGGGTGAAATCTGAAGAGTTTGTGGTCGAAAGATCCTTATGACTTGGTGCCCTAAGCCTTAATTGGTTGGGGAGTCGTTGGTAGATCCCGTTACGCCGGACTTTGGTGAGGTCGATTCCTCAGCATTGCACCACCCTGCTTATAAAAGAATTGTGGAATAGAGGTGGGTCTGATCTGTTGGGTTGGTTAGCATGCTGGAAGTCGTGGTAGTAGCTAGGTTGGGGGGAGAGTGCCGTTTAGTAGTTTATTGTTGAGAGCTAATCAAATAAACACTTAGATTTTGGTGGAAGTTTCTGGTTGATTCACTGAGATGGAGACTCATTTGATACTCAATTTTGTATAACATTCATTCTCTCATGATAGTTATTGGACACGACATTGATTATTCTTACTTAGGGTTAGACATTACTCATTCACAACCTTTTTGAAATATAATTTTTGTGAACATTATTTTGTTATCATTTTGAATGCTCTCTCTTTATTTTCTTCTTGCATTGCTAAGGGACTAGCAATGTGTAGGTTGGGGGGTGTGATTAGTACCCAAAAAGTGCTATTTTGAACCCTATTTTTAATAGGTTTTGAGCGCTTTTGTGTACTAATTGTTATAATTAACCCAATTGACATGTTCGGGTCCCTATTGCACTTCTGATCGCATTCCGGGGTTGTTTTTGTACTTTTTTGCAGGAATTGGAAGCCAAATTATCGTGTCAATCCAATCATAACAAAATCGGGTTGATTTCCATCAATTTCATATGGTCTTCTATCAATTTCAACAAATTAAGGGAATGAAGAATATCAATGGCAGAGAAATGGAATAGTCTTGATTCAGGAGCAGGAAGCAATGGAGCGATGGCGGGAACGGTGGTGAAATTAAGCTCTGTGGATGATTTTGCTATGATAGCGAATTTTCGCTATGATAGAGAAAATCACTGTGCATAGCAAAATTTGCCCCCCTGTGTTTTTGTTCCAAACGACCTCGTTTTATGTAATTCTCATTTTGTCCCTATTGTAATCTTATATTTTTGGTATTTTTGGTATTTCACACCTCTTGTATGGCTATATAAGCCAACTTATAGCTTTTTGTAACCCTAACTTTTCAATCTTTCAGTACACGCGCAACTTTTCATTTTAGGTTACAGTTTTCTCTCTTCTCTCTCCTCTTTCTCTTATTTTCTCGACTACCAAACCTCCTGCGAGGATGACCTTCGAGAGGATGTTTATTAGATCTTCTCTGAGGAGGCCCTTTGGAGTAGATGTTTGAAGGTAAATACTTGTCCTCATATTTTTCACGCAAGCATTTGTTCTCTTTTACTATTTCTGTATCTCACTTTTTAGGTTTGAATCAATGTGATGTACCCTGAGTGGCCGGTGCCGGCAAGCTTTCAAGGTTCAGTGGATTAACTGTTTGTTAGATCGCGATGCTCATTTAGTTGTCATTTGAGCTCCTGCGAGGTTAGATCCCGGTGATGGTTTACTTGTTTTGAAACATTAAGGGGTAATAAATGCTATACATTATAAGAAATAATTTTAGGGTTTAGGTTTTAATGCCAAATGAAGAGCCGGTTCAGGAAATGACTATATGTCATCCTCCCCAACGCGAGGAAAAAGACTCGAGGACATGTTGAATGCCTTAGAACCCTAAACCAGTGGCCCGAGACTTCAAGGAGTTCTATTTTACATTTTATTTTATTTATTTTAGGTTGCAAACCGCAATCCCCTGTTTTTATCACCACGCCAAATCCAAATTTAATTCACCATTTTTACTTCACTTAAATCATTTGTGAAAACATCCCCGTGTTAGATACTAGACCGCTATCTTTGCGGTAGCTTGACTACGGCAGTAGGAGGAACTTAGGATATAAATTTTGTTGATTCCGGATCACCCTACTGTGGCACGAATCAGTTCCCTACATGGATTAGATTGATACCTACTCACCATTCCAACTTAATAGCATATATCTGGTCTAGTACATGCCCATCATACATAAGACCACAATGGCGAGTGTAAGTATTGTCTTCATATGTATTGTCTTAGGACACTAATCACGAGAAAAGATTGATTCCATATCTAAAAGGTGTAAATCCTTTTTTGCAATCTTGCATGTTGTACTTAGACAATATACTATCTATATAATTTTCTTGAGAAAGTGCAATAATCTTATTCTTTTTATCTTGTATTATCTTAATACCTAGAACATATTGTGACTCTCCCAAATCCTTCATTTGGAATTAGTATGCTTGATCTACAGCTGACAACATCTTAAAGTCATTTCCAATCAATAAAATGTCATCCACATATAAAATCAGGAAAACCACTATATCATCCAACATCTTTCTATATACACAAGGTTCCTTTTCATTTGATCAAAACCAAAAGATTTGATTACTTGATTAAAACGTTTGTTCCATGATCTCGAGGCTTGCTTAAGTCCATATATGGACTTATGCAACTTGCATACCATGTGTTCTTGACCTTTGGTTATGAAACCATCTGGTTGCATCATATAGATGTTCTCTTGAAGATAATCATTAAGGAAGGTTGCCTTGACATCCATTTGCCATATTTCATAATCATAATATGTTGTAATGGATAGAAGTATTCTGATGGACTTGATCCTAGCCACTAGTGAAAAAGTTTCTTCATAATCAAAACATGATTTTTTACTATAACCTTTTGCCACCAGTCTGACTTTATATGTCTCAACCTTACCATCTACTCCTCTTTTTCTTTTGTACACCCATTTTGAACTAATAGGTCTAACCCCTTGGGGTAAATCCCTGAAGTCCACATTATTAGAATACATGATTCTAATTTTGATTTCATAGCCTCTTCAAGCGAAATCCTTATCATTAATTGCCGTAGTTGATGAGTCTAATACCATCTATCTTTTAAGCCCATTTTCATGCATATTTGAGGATTTAAGATCTAATTTAATGATGAATTATGGAATATTCACCCAAATTTATGTTTTGTAGGGTTTTAATGTAAAAGAATTAAAAAAAATGAAAAAGCAGTAGAAAATGGCTAAGGCAGAAAATGCAATTATGTCGCGATATAATTACAACATTGTTGCGACACAACCCTAAGGCAACATGCAGAACTCTGTCGCGACAAGCAGAACTCTGTTGCGACAAAGAATAAAGAATATGGTAGAAAGACGCATTGTCAAGACATTCTAATGTCTGTCGCGATAGAAGAAAGGAGAAATCACTGAATGTTCACTAGGTCAATGTCGCAACACAGAAATTGTTTGTCGCGACATAATGAAAAGCAAAAAGAAGAAAGTTTGTCGCAACATAGAAAACTCAGTCGTGACAGAATATGGAAAAGAGTTGGAAAATTAACGTCGAGATAGGGATCTTTATGTCACGACAGACCATTAAGAGATTAACACCACAAGGCATGGAAATTATGTCACGACAGTAGCAAATTGTGTCGTGACAATCACAACATGAAGTTAGTTGAACTATGTCGATAAGAATGCTTATGTCGCAACAAATTATTCTAGGAATAACATTATAAGGTAAGAAAAATTTGTCGTTACATGGAAAACTTTGTCGCGACAATGACTTAAGAGGAATACAAGGTAGGAATGTTGCGATAAACTCACAACAAGAATGAAGACCTGAGAGACTGCACTTATGTCGCGATATTCATAAACTTTGTCACGACAAACTTGACAAAAGGCAGACATTGAAGACATGACAAAAATGTTGCGACAAAGCCACGACAAAGCCAAAGCCAAGGAAGGAGACCGCTATGTTGCGACATATACCAACAATGTCGTGACAAAGACATTAAATGGGCCTGCATGGAAATCCATAAATTCAGCCTTAAATTCTAACCCGGCATTTCAGGGCCTATAAATAGGAAGCGCCTAGGGTAACGTGCATAGCTTTTGCTCAACTTTCAGGAATCCTTGAACTTTTTGGGAGGAGTTGAAGTTCTTTATATATATTTATATTTTTTATTTTTTTATTTTTTATTTTCTTTTCTAGATTAAATTTTTCTTAGATTAAAGTAGTAGATCTGAACTGAGATTCCAAGCTGGAAAGATAGTAAATCAAGTTTCATTTATGTTTGAACTTTAATGGAATCTGGGAATTTTTCTGGAACTCATTTTTCTTCAGTTTTGATTACAATTTCAATGAAATTGCTTGATCAGCTGGTCATTGTCATTTGTGATCCAGAAATGAAAAGCTAAGCTCCCTCAAGGAAGGATATGTGATTAGGATTATTGGATGTGGTATTTTAATGTTGTTTTGGGAATGAAAATTGGAATGATTTAATTGGTGTTGTTATAACATTGAACTGTTCTAAACATCAATGTTTGGTATCTAGAAAGAGTTGTATCATTGCTCTGATTTCAGGAATCCCTTTGAGTGACACAAAGATGGACTACCTGAGAGCAAAGAGTAGTAACTTGGGGGTAAATTGCATTGATATTAATTGAATTAATGAATTCTATGGATCACTATGATACATCACTGGTGATGTTCTAACCCCTAACTTCAAGGTTCCCTCTTGGGTGACAGCAGGAGTGTGTTCCTGAGGAATAAGATCCACTTGCCAATCTATCAGTTTAATTCATAGAGGTTCCACCTAAATTGGAAAGAATAATCTCAATCCTGTGTTAGCTAAGATTCTAATCAAGAGAACATTCTTGTCTAGGTGATGTTGAGAGCACTAATTATATTGGAGAAGGCTCACATTACCCTATCTATGGGGGAGGCAAGAAATTTCCAGTCCTAAGAGATGGCTATGAAGTACTGAGAAGGAAAAACGGTCATATCTTAAAGAGGATCAAGTCCTATAAGTAGCTCTTCAAACCCACTTACTAGAGATATAAATGTGGAAAGCTGGAGAGTGAAATGTGTTGTGTTAGGAGAAATTCCAATGCTACACTACCTTGCTCTTAGACAATTCCAATATTCATGTGCCATACTTTATATTTTATTTGGAAACTTGGAAATTGATTGTCACACAACGTGATTTCATTCCCAATGTTAATTTAGTCCGATCGCTCTCCCAATTCATGTATTTTAGAGATTTCTTTATCGTATTATTAAATTTATTTTAGAAAGATAATTATCTACAGGAAATTAGAGGTTGAAATAGTGATGATCTTAAGTAGTGAGGGTAGTTAATCTTTAGATTTTCAAATCAATCCTCCTGGGAATGATATCTAGACTTCAAATCCACTTTATTACTTGTATTACTGTGCACATGCGTGATTTAGACCAAAACCAAATTTTAGTACAAATTATTAACTACACAATATATGTATATATAGATATAGATATTGAGTTAACTAAGTTTTTGGCATAATCATTGAGGATTGAATAATCTCTGGTATCTGAGTCAATCACTTTGTCAAATTTTGGTCTATGTTAAAAATCAGTTCAATCAGTAGTAACCTGTGGGATCATACTCATGTGACTCTGGGATTGTCAAAGATGATTCACCTATCAATGTGAGCTTAACAGGTGGTCTAATGACCCTCCCACTACGACAAGGCATATTTGGTGTATCATTATCAGGTATTAGTGGTTGTGGATCAACATAAGCAACATTATCTTAGATACTAAGGAATTCAGTCTTTTCCATCCATCCATTCATATCCCTAATTACGTGATTCATGATGTATTCTTCTTTCATGAACTTAGCATTTGTAATCACATATACCTTCATGTAATATTTACTGTAGAAATTGTAGCCCCTTGTACCTTTTGGATATCCAACAAACCTGTGACGCCCCCAACCTGACACCCGATGTCAAGCGAGGGTGTCACTTTTTTTTTTCTTTCTTTCCTGTTTACTATAAACTTATAAACTTTAAGCTTGTTCATTCATATAATGTTAAACATTTAACTTGTACTATATTTTGTAGCAGTAGATTACAAAATATATTCAAGCTCCACAAATGGGAGTGTTCGACTTATACAAAAACTTTACATTTGTTTACGAACAACAAAAAGAATATTACATATACAAAATAGACCAAAAAGTCTTTCGATGGGCATCTAACTATGTATTGACCTTGGAGACTGATGAGGGTTGTCCGGCCTTCTTGCCTCTACTTCCGTACCTACACGGATGAAAACCCGTGCTAAGATTTACGCTTAGTGGGAATAAACTCGTGGACGACCACTAACACGGATCATCACACTTCTATACACATGCATATACATCTAACATATCATATCATTTAAACATGCTTATACATATCTCATATTTACTTATCATATCATGTTTCATTTCTTATCAACGTTCATATACATTTCATATGTCATATTCAAGTAATTTGTTTTATGTTTCATGCCTGCATAAACCTTAGAAGTGGATAAAGGAAACTATAAAGGCCCGAAGGCGCCTCCTTGTATCAAACGATGGTCTATAAGGAGTGAGGCGCTGTTATCATTGTCTCTTGAGACAATGGCCAATGCATAAAAGAACTGAAGAGCCTTTGTAATGACCAAATGGGCCTAACTGATCCAATTATGCTGCAAGCTTGTTTTCCCCTAATAGAAGCATGCCATCATCCTCTATCGGGTTCTAAGTGGATAATCCATGTGCATTTTATGTTCAGTACATATCTCATATTCCCGAATAATTATTGTCATCCGGTAATCATATGCGATATTTACAATCATTTATTCGTATCTTTTCATTTTTCATATCTCATTATATGCATGGGTAACTATGGTTACCATGTATGCTTATGAGCTATTTACTATCATTCCAATTTCATCAAGCTATATATGGATGGATTCTAGACTCAAAGGGCTTTCCATATAGTCCAAGAACATCAGAAACGGAGTTTGAACAAAAAAATTATGACCGTCCGAAGTTGGAGGCTTCCCATGAACAGTGGCTACGAGCAAAACCAGCAGGGCCTACTATTTTTCGTGATTTATGGACCTAATATGAGTTCCAATTTCATCAAGCTATATATGGATGGATTCTATACTCAAAGGGCTTTCCATAGAGTCCAAGAACATCCAAAACGGAGTTCGGACCCGAAGTATATTGAAGACAAAAACATGGGTTTTGGAGAAATTTTGAAACATCTCTCTAAAACCCCAATATTTTCTTAATACAAATATTCTCGATTGAGGATTACAATCAGCAATGAGTCAGCTCTGACCCAGGCAATTCCCCAAATACATATGGGAAGACTTATGGTTTGCTAACCTCATCCTACACAATTAATGGGTTTTAATAGTTTCCTAAGTCTCAAAAATTTGGGGAATCCATACTTAGTTTCCATACAACCCCAAATCAACCACAAAACCAAACCAAAACAACTCCAAATCTTGTATAAAATTGAAAAACACCACCAAGTTATGGTTTGATTTTTCCATTTAAGTTCCATACAAACCATAGCATCCATACTAGTGTACAAAAATCCATACCTTTCTTAGCTTTCTTCTCATCTTCCTCTTCTTCTTCTCTTCTCCTCTTCTCTCCTACCCGTATGAGCTCTCTTCCTTAGACCAAAAATGGGATATTTTTGGTCTTATTAACATTATGCTTAATTTTTTTTATTTGCACTTAGATCCTTAAAGTCCCCTTTATTTGCAAATCAAGTTATGCATATTTCACTTTAGCCTATAACCTTCTTATCTTATGACTTTTGTGTCCCGTCTTAACAAATTACAAATTTACCCTTGTATCTTGTACAAATTCAGGGTTCGAATTTTCTCACTTAGCAAAATAATAATTGCGAAAAATTTAAAATGCACTTATAATATACCCTAATTATGTTTAAGCGACTGGAAGTGTATTTTGAGGTGTTACAATTCTCCCAGCAAATAAATGTTGTCCTCGAGTACAGGCGAAGAGAGTGAGATTGTACCCTCGTATGGAGTCTTTGGTTCCCATAAACTTCTTCCATACCATGATGTTTGCCAGCACTTTTACGAGAGGACTTGCTTGACCGTCGCGTCTTATTTCACGATCTAGAGCCAACACTGACTCTTCATTGAAGGTGAAATCTTCTTGTACTTGTATATCTTGAACTGGTAATATGTGCGATGTGTCAGAACGATATCTCCGAAGCATAGACACATGGAATACATCATGTAATTTGGCTAACTCCAAAGGGAGTGCCAAACAATACACTACTGGTCCAACCTTTTATAAAATCTCGTAAGGGCCAATGAATCTTGGACTCAGTTTTCCCTTTCTTCAGAAGCGGAGTATCTTTTTCCATGGAGATACTTTAAAAAACACTTTGTCTCCGACTTCATACTCTATATCCTTTCTCTTCAAATTAGCATAAGACTCTTGTCTATCAACGCGACTTACAACCTCTATTTGAATAATTTGAACTTTTTTCTTCCGTGTCTTTTACTAAATCGGGATAATAATCTTATTAACAAATGCAACTGCGTCGACACATAGGAGTTCTACATCTTCTTCCATCTGGCTTTCATACGGGATATACCCGTCTTTGAATTTGATAGCTATTGTTATAGGCAAATTCCATAGTGGAATATACTGTCCCGACTTGAAGGCCTGTGCGGCCTCGACATATCTTCCAACTTTTTGAATCACTCTTTCAAACTATCCATCTATTTGTGGATGGAAAGCAGTGCTAAAATTCAGTCTCGTACCAAAAGCGGACTGTAATTCCTTCTAGAATCTTGATGTAAACCGTGGATCGCGGCCGGACACTATCGATATGAGAAGCCCATGCAATCTATCAATTTCACTCACATAAAGTTCCGTTAGACGATCCATGAAGTAGTCAAGTCGAACTGGTAGGAAGTGAGCAGACTTGGTCAATCTATCTACAATTACCCAGGCTTGACATCGTGTTTTCCTTTGGGTGAGGAACGAATCTGAAATCCATGGTAATGTTATCCCACTTCCATTGGGGAATTGGAAGGGGATTCAATAAACCGAATGGTACTTGGTGTTCAGCCTTTACTTACTGACACGTCAGACACGTCAGACACTTAGACACGTACTCAGAAATATCCTTTTTCATCCCTGGCCACTAATAGTACTGTTTCATATCCCAGTACATCTTATTACCTCTAGGATGCATGGTAAATACCATATTATGAGCCTCAAATAGCAACTTTTTCTTTAGCTCTTTATCATCTGGCACACATAATGCATTCTAAATCCTGAGCTTTCAGCCTTTCCACTTTGGCTTCGGTCTCCTCACCATCTCTAACCATCTGCAACTTTTTCTATAACTCTTCATCATTTTTAAACATCTATAATCATTGCTTTAAAAGCAGATTGCTTCTAGTTGAGCTAACATAGCTCCATCATCTGCTAGTCTCCAATCATTGTACTGTAGTGGCATTGCTACCACTGTCTTTCGGATTAAAACATCGGCTACTACATTAGCCTTTCCGGGGTGGTAGTCTATGATGCAGTCATAATCATTGAATAACTCTAACCACCTTCACTGTCTCAAATTTAACTCTTTCTGCGTTAGCAAGTACTTGAGACTCTTATGATCGATGTAAATTCTACACTTTTCCCCGTATAAGTAGTGTCATGCACATATTTTCAGCAAACACTAATTATAGCCTTGACTCTAGGTCATGAGTGGGATAATTATGTTCATGTGGCCTCAGCTTTGTCGGGGCGCGCCAAGCCACTGCTCATCTTACATTAACACGCATCCCAAACCAATGCTTGAGCATCTGCTATGCAAGGTATACTTTCTTTTCCCAGTAATTTGCGTCCAGCTGCGGTGCTTCAGCCAACATCCCTTTCAAGCCCCGATTCAAAATTATTCTAACATTTGTCTGTCCACTCAAAATTTATTCCTTTCTTTGATAGCGGTGACGGGCTATGACGAAAAGCCTCTCACAAAATCTTCTATAATATTTACTGAGCCAAGAGCTTCTTACCTTAGATTTACATTTCAAGGTTCTGTTTCCAATTCTACTTGACCTTAATCTTTGTAGGGTCAACTCTGATGCCCTCTGCTGACACGATATGGCCTAAGAAGGAAACTTCCTTTAGCCAAAAATCACATTTTGAGCTTAGCATATAACTTCTTTTCTCTTAGCGTCTGCAGGACTATTTTCAAATGTTGTTCATGTTCCTGTGCATCCTTATAATACACCAGGATGTCATCAATAAAGACCATTACAAACTGATCCACATAGGGTCGGAATACCCTATTCATTAAATCCATGAATGTTGCCAGTGCATTAGTCAACCCAAATGGCATTACCAAAAACTCATAATGGCCATATCGGGTTCTAAATGCGATCTTTGGCTATCTACTTTACTCTCAAGCGATAATATATAGATGGGATCGATCGAAAAGACTTCTCGCTCCTTTCAGGCGATAAAAGATCTTGATTCGGAAATGGGTACTTGTTTTCACTATCCCACCTTATTGATGCGCTCGATAATCGATGCATACGTAGAGTGTCATCTTTTTTTTCACAAATAAATAGGTGCACCCCAGTAGGAAACACCGATTAAATTTATGAGCCTTTATCTAAAGGCTCTTTGTGGCTGGACCTTCAACTCCTTGACTCTTGGAGCGTCTAGATCACGATTAGTCCCGACAGACGCGGAAGCCTCCTCTCAAGGGGCGCCAGAATATCTGAATTCCTCTTAAATCTACATCTTTCAGATTACCTCTTGGTCAAGTCTCAGGATAGATCTCTCATATCATTTTCTTGTGATCTCTGTGTGGTTCATTGATGTCTATTTGATCTAATATCTGATGTGTATCGCTGAGATTTATAGTCTAACCTCTTGTCTTTTGTCACAATCGCGATGGATCGGTGTTTAATCAACCAATCCATTCCGGGAGAAATCAAGTGAGCTCTGAATGGTAAAGGTTATCAAATCAGCGAGAAACTCTCTTACTTGTATAACAATGGGGCAATTTCTGTATATGCTATTCACACTAACGTTGTGCCCCAACGGACTAGTCACATGCATGTCATATGCCAATTTCTCCATCGCTGGTACTTTGTCAAATACATGCTCCATGCACACATATGAATGAGTAGATCTAGGATCAATAAATGCATACATCTCAATATCATATAAAGAAAATATACCATTTATAACCTCAGGAGCATCCTAATCATCAAGAGCCTTCATAGCATATGCTCGTGCTGGTGCTGTAGGCATAGGGCGATCCACTGTCTCTGAAACTATGCCTCCTCGTACTCTATGCTGGGATGGGCCACTCGACCCTACACTCGTCCTTGAGTCGAAAGTGATGCATGATCTTCCTCTGCCACTTCCTTGACTTTTATTATCCCGACTCGGGGACAGCATTATCAAATCTCAAGGCTTTCACACGGAAACACCCTCCACATCGATAACACTGCCAAACACACAAATGAGTCTATGGCAATGAGTGCACTCAGGATTTCTCCACATCCTTGAAACACCATCTACCCTTGCCAGATCTTATACCTCCCTGTCTTCTACCTCTTGTAGCTGAACCCTGTACTGACTTGGCTTGAACATCTCTAGCTCTTTTACCAGAAGAGGAGGAGGCTCCTTTTGAGAACTTCTTCTTTTGAGACTTTTCTTTATTGTTGGTTTCCAGTCTCTCCACTTTCATTGCAGCTTGGACCAGCGATAAAGTTCTGTTGAAGAGAAGTCATAGGTGCTAAGTACCTCTTGATGGAATCATGTAGTCCATCTTCAAATTGCCTACACCAAAATGCCTCGGTGAGGACCACTTCCGGTGCATATTTGCTGAGATGGCTAAACTCTTTCTCATACTTTCGATCCTGGTCAGTTCCTTTGCTTAATTCGGGAATGTTTCCATAGGCTCCACATACATATCTATAACATACTTTGCCTTGAACTCTTGGACAAAGAATTCCCATGTCATAGGATTTGGAATCCCTGGACTTTTGAGCATCAGTTTCCACCAATCATATGCCTCACCCTGCAATAGTGAGACTGCACATGATGCTCTCTGATCGGGAGGCCATCTAACCTCTTCCAATACCCTTTCTAGCTTTTCTAACAAGAATTCGGCTTTCTTTGACTCTTCCATGCTTGACCCATGGAATTCCTCTACTCCATGTCTTCTTACTGTGTCTATTGGAGCTTTAGGAGCGGTCAATCTATCCAAGACCCGAGCCATGTCCTACGATATTCTCAACAAGGCTTTCGTGGGCTCATTATGTACATTACTTTCTAAAGGCTCAGAAGCTGATAACTCTTGTTCCCTTGGGTTAACACTCTCGGCCCGACTTCTTGAATGATCCATCTATACAAAACACAAGGACATCCACATCAGAGGTCAACACATTACTTAACATATGCATGTTTATCTTATAATCTATCTAGAAGGTTTAAAACTTGTCCAGAAACGCCTAAACCTAGGCTTTGATACCACTAACTTGTGATGCCCCTAACCCAGCACCCGATGTCAAGCGAGGGTGTCACTTTTTTTTTCCTTTCTTTCCTGTTTACTATAAACTTATAAACTTTAAGCTTGTTCATTCATATAATGTTAAACATTTAACTTGTACTATATTTTGTAGCAGCGGATTACAAAATATATTCAAGCTCCACAAATGGGAGTGTTCGACTTATACAAAAACTTTACATTTGTTTACAAATAACAAAAAGAATATTACATATACAAAATAGACCAAAAAGTCTTCCGATGGGCATCTAACTATGTGTTGACCTTGGAGACTGATGAGGGTTGTCTGGTCTTCTTGCCTCTTTACTTCGTACCTACGGATGAAAAGCTTAGATGCTAATTTACCAAGTAGGAATAAATTTCGTGGGCGACCACTAACACGGATCATCACACTTCTATACACATACATATACATCTAACATATCATATCATTTAAACATGCTTATACATATCTCATATTTACTTATCATATGTGTTTAACTCATCAACGTTCATATACATTTCATATGTCATATTCAAGTAATTTGTTTTATGTTTCATGCCTACATAAACCTTAGAAGTGGATAAAGGAAACTATAAAGGCCCGAAGGCGCTGTACTCACTGTATGAAACAGTGGTCTATAAGGGCCCAAAGGTGCTGTTATCATTGTGCGAGACAATGACCATCTATAAGAGGCCGAAGGCAACGCCAATGATGGCCAGGGCTAAGCGATCGAAATTATCTGCAAACTTGGTTTTTTTCCCTAATAGGCATGCCCGTCATCACTGCCCGGGTTCTAAACAAACAATCCATGTGTATTTATGTTCCAGTACATATCTCATATTCCCGAATAATTATGGTCATTCGATAATCATATCATTTACAATCATTATTCATATCTTTGCATTTTCATATCTCATTATATGCATGAATAACTATGGTTATCAATAACTATGCTTATGAACTATTTAATATCATTCTAATTTCATCAAGCTATATATGGATGGATTCTAGACTCAAAGGGCTTTCCATAGAGTCCAAGAACATACTAAACGGAGTTCGGACGAAGAAATTATGACCGTCCGAAGTTGGAGGCTTCCCATGAACAGTGACTACGAGTAGAACTGACAGGTCCTACTATTTTTCGTGATTTTTGGACCTAATATGAGTTCAAATTTCATCAACTTACATATGGATGGATTCTAGACTCAAAGGGCTTTCCATAGAGTCCAAGAACATCCGAAATAGAGTTCGGACGAAGAAATTATGACCGTTCGAAGTTGGAGGCTTCCCATGAACAGTGACTACGAGCAAAACCAACAGGGCCTACTGTTTTTCATGATTTCTGGACCTAATATGAGTTCCAATTTCATCAAGCTATATATGGATGAATTCTAGACTCAAAGGGCTTTCCATAGAGTCCAAGAACATCAGCGAGTTGGACGAAGAAGTATGACCAAGACAAAAACATGGGTTTTGGAGAAATTTTGATAGCATATCCCCTAAAACCATAATATTTCTTTAATACAAATATTCCTCAATTGAGAATTATAATCAACCAACCCAAGTCCAAAACACAACCAAACAATTCCCCAAAGCTCACGTATATAGAAACTTATGGTTTATAGCCCATCCTACACAATTAATAGGTTATAAGAATTTCTAAATCTAAAAATTTGGAAATCCATACTTAGTTTCCTCTGACTAAATCAACTTCTAAATAAACAAAACAACTCAAATATAGTCTAAAACTTCCAAACACCACCAATATACCAAGTAGGGTTCTTTTAAGCCCAAATTCATAAAAAATGGGTTTGGTTTGATTTTCCATACAGGATTCCATACAAACCATAGCATCCTGCAGTGTACAAAAATCCATACCTTTCTTGGCTTTCTTCTCTTCTTCCTCTTCTTCTTCTCTTCTCCTCTTCTTCTCCTACCCGTATGAGCTCTCTTCCTTAGACCAAAAATGGGATATTTTTTATTTTATTCCCTTTTTATACTTAATTTTCCTTTTATTTGCACTTAGATCTTCAAAGTCCCCTTTATTTGCAAATCAAGTTATGCATATATCACTTTAGCCTTCTTATCTTATGACTTTTGTATCCAGTCTTAACAAATTACAAATTTACCCTTATATCTTGTACAAATTCCGGGTTTCGAATTTTCTCACTTAGCAAAATAATAATTGCTAAAAATTTAAAATACACTTATAATATACCCTAATTATGTTTAAAAACGACTAGGGTGTATTTCAAGGTGTTACAAAACCAACATAATTTTGACTTTGCATCCAACTTGTCAAATGACTGTTTTAATACATAAGCAGGACAACCCCATATGCGGATATGACTTAAAATAATTTTCCAACCTGTCCTCATTTCCATGAGTGTCTTTGGTACTGACTTGAATGACCCCATATTTAAAACATAAGCTGTTGTCTCTAGGGCATGTCCCCAAAAGGATAATGGTAATGTGGAAAGACTCATCATTGACCTTACCATGTCTAATAGAGTTTGATTTCTTCTTTCCGCCACTCCATTTTGTTGTGGAGTTCGTAGAGCACTAAATTGAGATAAAATCTCATGCTCCTTGAGGAAGAAACAAATTCAATAGACATATACTCACCACTTGGATAAAAAAGAAGTGATTTAATGTGTCTCCCTAATTGTTGTTCTGACTCAGCTTTAAATTCCTTGAATATATCCAAGGCCTTAGATTTTTTCTTCATTAGGTACACATATCCATATCTTAAGTAGTCATCAGTAAAAGTGATGAAATACTCATAGCCACCTCTTTCATGGACACTAAATGGCCCACACACATCTAAGCGTATCAAATCCAAACATCCCTCATCTTTAACTCCTTGGGCAATAAAGGATCTCTTCGTCATATTACCTTGAATACAATTTTGACATAGTGTTGGGTTGTGCCCAGGTCAAGTGACTATTTAACTCACTGATCTTTGTATTCTTTTCAAATTTGTGACCCAGTAGCAAGTGCCATAGCGAGTTTGGTTAATACTAGACTCTTCTCTTTTCAATGTTTTTTCCACATTATCAACTTGAATAACAACACAATCAATATGATATAGATTATTCATCAATGTGCCACATGTAACAACTTAATTTTCTTTCATAATGGAAACATAAATTTTATTAAAAAAAAAACTGAATAACTGTCATTACATAATTTAGAAACTTAAATTAAATTCTTTCTAAAGTCTGACACAAATAAACAATCATGCAAAAATAAGACTAAATTATTCAAAAAACTAAGACTAAGATCTCTGACTATATGATTGAGATGGAAGTTGAGGAAGTCATCTTCAAGCTACATCTCTCCTTCATTGAGACTTCTTGTCATCCTGAACCCCTGTAAAGAGTTACAAATATGGTCAGTGGCTCCTGAATCTATCCACTAAGAATTGGCAGAATCAGCCACAAAACAAGACTCAATGACTATAATAGAAAAGTTATCTGATTATCCCTTTAACTTAGGGTAATCCTTCTTCCAGTGTTCCTTTTGTCCGCACTTGAAGCACTTTCTTTTTGGTTTCCTATTAGGATCAAAAGGTCTAGCTTTCTTAGCAATATTGGGTTTAGCATGAACACCTGACTGATTTGCTTTATTCTTTTTCTATCCATTGGGAGGCTTAGAGGATTCACTTGACACAAAATTAACATTTAGCTAGCCCTTTACAATTGTCTCAGCTATTTGAAGTTGCTACATCAGTTTAGTTAAAGACTATTCTAATTTATTCATAGAATAATTCAACTTGAAATGATTGAAGGAAGGAGGCAATGTCTTAAAGACCATGTTATTTTGTGTTTCCCAGCCAATATCAGCACTTAGGTCTCCCAGTTCATTAAAGAGTCGATCATTTTTATCATATGATCTCTTACTAGAAATTACCTTAAGACATTCTAGTGTTCATTGTGCCTTCATACCATTTGCTTAGCTGATCTACTCTGAACTCCAAACATCTCTTGAAGACTCGAGAGCATTGCACTTGAGGTACTCATAGATTGATGCTGACTTTGCATCACTTCATTGAGAGAAGATAAGATAAACATCCTTACTTTCTCATCATCCTTCCTCCATGCCTCATAGTCAGCTCTCTCTTGGGTGTTAGCTCTTTGTGGGTCTTTACACTTGAAGTGTATCCGCAATATTTGGATCAGTCCGGCCGTTAGGCGGATCAAGTATTGATCACGGGATCTTTTGATACTATCTATACTATATACTACTCAGCAAGGACTCTCATTGACCTGTGGGTATACAAACAATTTCTGTAATAACAAAAATCATTTTACATATACAAGAACTACCAGGAGTGAATACATCGCAATCTATACACATATACAGAGTCCCATTTACCTATACAAATACTTATACATATACAATTTCTATTACAAAACATCAGAGATTGCGGAAGCAGCACTGGTGAGCACCTATCTCTGAAATGGCTCAAATCTTCGCGATGTGGAATGTCTATCCTCTGTACTCACTCTTGATACCTACGGATTGAACACAGTGCTAAGCTTCACGCTTGAGTAGAACGTAAGCGTAGACCGCCCGTAGTATCTGCCATACATATGCATTTCATATAACTATACATATTCATATAACTTTTATTACTTATCATCTTTACATTCTTTTTGTCCATGTCAATCTCTTCCGGTACATGGTCTATGTCTTTGGCATATCTTTTATCTATACTTTTACTGTATTCCTGTTTCTATACTTTACATGTTCTATGCTTCTCATCTTTCCCGTTTTGCAAACATGCATTCCATGTACTATTATATCATTTCTTAGGCGTGTCTATATCATATCTTATTTCATGTAGGGGCTACACGCCCCATCTTCATACTTTCATTCTTCATTTTCATACTTGTACTATCGTATACTTTCATGTTATATGCTTTCATATGTTTTCATATACTATATATTTTCATATACCTTTCTCTTTTATCTACTTTCTATCCTTTTCGTGTACTATACTTTGTACTTTCTATATACTGTATTCATATACTGTTCATGTACTATTTTCATATATCTATTTTCATGTACTGTTCATTTCATATCCTGTTTTCTTGTTATACTTTTCATATGGCTTTCTCTTTCATGTACTTACATATGTTGTCATATATTTCCATTTCATCTTATACTGTCATATACTATTCTTTCATATGATATTAATATACTGTGCTTTTCATATGCTTTTCATATACTTTATCTGTCATATACATTTCGTGTCATTGACACTTTATTTCTTAATACTTATTATACTTATCATATACTTTTTATAACCATATAATGTACTGTTCATATACTTTGCCATATCATGTGCTCTGTATCTGTCCTCTTGTCCTTTACTTCTTGTTCTTATGTATGCAATACTTTCATCGCATAGCAGTGTCATACTTCTCCATATCATGTCATATATTCTATACATGTCATATAGTTTTAGGTTTCATGCAAAATACCTTCCAGAGCGGATACGGGAAATATAACTATATGTACGGAAGGTACTATCAGCATGTAAGAGCCGGTGATCTCTATCTGTGCAGAAGGTACTATCCTTTGTATGCAGGCAGTGATCTCTATCTGTTGCTATACCAGGTATCATCTTGTCTGAGATGACCTATGCCATGTGCTATGTAGTGACCTTCGGGGCCACCGTGATCAAACGGGATACATGTCATGAACGAATGGGGCCTCGATATTTGTATTTGTATGCGTATGCGTATCTTTGCGGCAAGCTGTCCTATAGGCATGCCTATCTATCCCTCTACTAGGTTCTAAGCAGACAATCCAGATATTTTCATATCACATTTTCTGTACATATTTCATAAGCATGAATAACTATTGTTATCATGATTTAGCATGCCAATATATGCTATCATTACTTTAATACGTATTAGTTCTCATATACGTAGATTCATATTCCCGGTTCTCATATTTCTCTATAATACATATATTCATATCTTTTGCTATCATTAGTTTTGTCTCAGTATCCTTATATGTAATCTATCATATCTCGCAGATACATCTATACCTCTTGTATTTATATATTCATATATATATCTTTATCTATTCATATTCCTTTTATATCATTTATAAATATCCTTTATCATTTCTATCTTGATTTAGCTATTCTTGTACTCTATATTTTCTATCATGTATGCTTTTACTTATTCATATATTCATATCATATACACTTATATTCATATACTTTCCTATACATGCTTCTACTATCAGATCTGCTATATTGTATTTCATATACTGTTCCATATTACTTACTTTTGTCTGTGTCTTTACTATGCCTACTCATTCATGTACATGTACTTATTCTTGTGCTTTGTCATCTTTACTTCTCTCTATTGTTCTTAGCATTTACGCATTTCTGTTTGTTCTTAGCATGTTCTATCTATTCATTTAGGTATATCTATCATATATTCATATCATATAATCCTATATTCATATCATATTCATGTATTCTTGAACACATCTATACATATTGCATTTTCTATATTTTCCTTGTTTCATGCCTATTACATATGGCATTTCATATACTTGTAAAGTATGATGTCTATGAAATCACACCTCATTCATATATTCTTATTCCTCTATGAATCTACTTTACTTAGAAATTGGAATTATTCCAATTGACTCATCCAAATTCAAGTTATGGCATTTTCATGCCAAACTAGTCATTTTACCGATTACACTAGGGACAATTTGTATTACTCATTTTTCTGGGGTCTTAACTTCATATTTGACACTATATCTTTGTACTCTTTTAAAGCTAAGGTGCTAAGGGTTCTATTCCAACTGGAATCACCCAATTCGGAGTACCGGAACTCAAGATATGACCTAGACACCAAGGACTACTCTATGTTCCAAAACTGAAATAGAATTTGGCTGGATTATAGCCCTACTTTGAGTGAATTTTTGGACCACTTATAGTCAGAATTTGACGATGCCTATTTCTGGATGTTTGGTTATCCTTGAAGTCTATTTACAATTCGCCACTTGGATATCAAATCGGATGAAATGACAAGATTATGGCCAATCACAAAGTGGTCAAAATAGAGCAGGGTGTACCGCACATGTGCCGGTACATGTTCGGTTCTGTTGACATGTACCAGTACATGTTCAGGTGTCTCAAATTTTTATGTCCCATCTTGAGAATGTGTGTTTTTCTCCATTTTTCCATTTTTTCCATCCCAAACCAACTCTATACTTCATACACATCAGTATTTCCTATTCCTCTTGTGACCTCTTTCTATTCAATTCCTCTTTCAATACTTATCTTTGCCAAAACTTTCATGAATTTCTTCAAACAACTCTAATATGGGTCTCTTATACCTTAAATATAAGGATTAGTTAGGGTTTGTTACAATACTAGCTGTTATGAAATTAATAATGGTCATATAGAAGAAGAAGGATTATATACTTTTCTTGTCTTATTTAGGTTTTACCAACCATGCTTTCCATAATTTTAAAGTTAGGATGAAACCCTAGAAAAATCAATTGAAAGGAAATCCTTATCCAAGATTGTTCTGCTACAGCCCAAAACATGTATTCATGTTAATAGTCAGTTCACATACCTTTTGCTCCTCCATCTTCTTCTCTTCTCTTCTTCTTCTCTTCTCTTCCTCTTCTTCTCTTTACTCTCTTTCTCTCTTCTCCTCTCTCTACGGTTTGGTCCTCCAAATGAGACCAAATTTGTCTTAAATCCATGTTTGTTAAGGCCATGTTTGGCCAAGACAAAAAAGCCATTTGACTTTAAGTTTCCTTATTTGCCTTTTAGTCCTTAAACTCCTTTCTTTGCAAAGCAATTGTGTCATATTCTAATTTAACCCCTCATCTTTTATCAAATCCCATAATTACATATAATCTTATTGATTTATGCCTCTCATATCCTCAAGTGGTAAATTACATATTTACCATGGCTTTATTATTAATTCAGGTCTATTTTATTTTCCAGAAATTCATTTAGCTTTTAATATACCTAAAGCAGTCCGAAGCGATAAATTTATATTTAGGGTATACAAAGTGGCTCTAAGGTAACCCAAATTATACCCTCACAAGTTTAGACAATGTTTAGATTCCTCTTCCAATTCACATAGTTGGTTCCATGTAACCTGTTGTTCGAAAGGATTGATGCTAATGGATTGAAGGCAAACATATTTATCTTAAGAATCAAATTGGTGTTGATCAATATGTGTTCTTTACTAGCATAAGACATGTATAATTATATAAATAATTTGCACTGATAACATATAATATAACAATTAAAATTACACATACCAGTACAGGATAAATTAACTTTAATGAGAACTTGCTATCCTACTTTAGGCAGGTCTAGCTTCTCAAAGTTAGTAAGATATATAATATAATCAATCTAAAAAGTCACTTATCCTTAGACTAGGTGATTGACTTACCCAGGCTTTGGCCTCTTAAGAAAATAAATTAAGACTATTTTACATAGTTTTATTATTTAATTAAAGTTAAATCTGTCGTGATCTTAGTTTCAATATTTCTTAAGTAAAGAGGTCCAACTTTAGGCTGATTGCTCCCACTAAAATATTTATCAACTAACCATAAAAAAGTTTTTTAACTAGACTTCTCACATTTGTTTAACTCTAGGTTGATCCAAACATGAATCCCAAGACCCTTTCTTTGGAAGGCCATAGACTTGCTAAACGTTCTCCCACTTAATTATTTTAAAATTTTAAGTGTTTTGAAATTTATGTCATATTCTGTTTATTCTTAAATTCAGCCACGAATTAGATCTACAGAAATTTACCACAATTTAGTATCTATAAACATACTAGATATAACTTTCTCGAACATGTAAATTGTTTACTTGATTTAATAATTTAAATATCTTAAAACAACAACATGTCTCAATTAAATCCATTATTTTATTAATAAATTAAATTATCTATCTATTTAATAATTATCCATTAAAGGATAAGTATTTGTAAAAAATATAATTTAATTTTTAATAATAAATTAAAGTATTTATCTATTTAATATTTATAAATCTTGTTAAAACATAATTTAATTCCTAACAATATAAATTAAATTATTTATATATTTAACATTTATCTATTAAAAGATAAATCTTGTTAAAGTATAATTTAATTCCAAATAATAAATTAAATTATCTATCTATTTAATATTTATCTATTAAAGATAAATCTTGTTAAAATATAATTTAATCCATCATCTCATAATTCAAAAATAATTAAAATTAGTTTGTTTAGGATTTTTCTCACTTTACAAAAATAATCCAAAACTAATTTAACAATTAATTTCTAAACTACTTCAAACAAGCAAATGAACATAACTGGCATTAGAAATTAAAATCATTTTAGAATTAAATAATTTGAAATGTAGTTGGCCTACTTCAACCACAAAAGCAAATTGGTGACTCAGGTCCAGCGCCACTGTATGTTCTGCTGTGTTATCGGTTCACGCAATAATAATAATAAATTATATTCTTGATTTCACCTTTCAAGCATAACATAATGATGCGTATTTAATGGATTCATGCATAATGATTAAATATCAAATCAATAAAAAATTGATTTTTTTTATAAGCAAGTTCGAAAGTAAATCAAATAAAATTACTTGATTCTTTTTTTCTTTTTTTATTAACATATGAAATCTGAAATCTAGGAAACCCACTCTAATATTAGATGTTAAAGTCTCGGGATATCCATCCAGAAATCTATGATTTCATATGCAATGGAAGAAAAAAAATAAAATACATACTAATCAGAATTGAACTGATATGTGAATCTTCCAAACAATAACCGATTTACAAGTCTTGACCACAAAGTGTGGGCTCCAAAAACAATCAAACGTCTTTTGCTTTCAGAAATGAGACACGGAGAAATTCTATTCCCTCTGAAATTAGTTTGTCATCCTAAACAAAAATATAATGTTATATTTATAATAGGGTTTAGTCGGTCATTGAATCCACTTATATACTTGGGCCTATAATTAGCCCATATAAGTTCAATGGTTCAACTTAATTAAAACTCTAATTTATTTATCTTTGCTTAGTTCTAACACTTGCCATACTCATTAGAAGGGTATAATGTTAGATAATCTATTAAAAATCAGTTAGACTAGTGTTTAGCCTATATATCATTATTACTAAGCCTTCTTATTGCCATATTTTTCAAATGAATCATGGCATGTTATAAATTAAATTCTGAAGTTGGCATGAGATGTATATTGGATATCTTGAATGAGTTAAATATTTTTTTTCCTTGTTAAAAAACCCTTTCCCAAGCTTGTGTTGAATGATCCATTTTCCTTAATTACTTGTTCATTGCAATGGCAGAGCTATTGAACATGTCTTCCGGTGACTCATTCGATTGCTGAGCCAGCCATGAAGTAGTCCATTAATTCCACATCTACACGTGGAGTTCGTGGTGAAATCCACTTAAGTATAGGTTGATGGTGCCATTATATAAGGAAAGATTGATGTTGGGTCCCTTTTGTCATATCAAAGAGGTATTGCGAAGCCGAGAGAGTCAGTATCAGGCACAGAAGGTTCTTGATTGCTAATTACCAAGTCAATCTCAACCTCACATTACAAGCAATCTCTAAGTCAATCATTGTCTTAATGATTTGCTATTGATAATTCTCACATTTTGGTATTAGAGCCTAGAACACTGTATTGTGTCTTGTTGGAATTTTTTTTTCTTCATTAATTATTCATGGTTTTGAGAAATTTGAGTGGCTTATATATTTAGCATGATTCGAAGATAATCACGGACCTGTTATTTTAATTTCGCGATGTCATGCTAGATTTTGGGGTGTAGATTACTAGCAGGAGGACTGTGATTATTTGCAGGAGAGATACTGCTTGGATTCGTAATGAATTTTAATATGCATATTTCGAAGTTGTGCCATATGTGGTTTTAATGGCATATCCGAGACATCTTGGTTTTAAATTATTTATTTAATTGGAGGATGATTTTAGAATGCTAAATTTGTGGGGTTCATATTTATTGGAAACCCATGAAAAATTTTAAATCCATATTTTTTGGTTAATAAGAAGTATTCAAAGAAGAGGATTTATTCCTAACCTCTCCGTTGTATTCCTATGACATTCGGATTAATAAAATAAAATTGGTATAAAGAACATATCAATTTTGATATACTAATAAATCTAAATTTAATAAAATGGCATCAGGATGGCCAATTTTTTGTCTTATTAAAAAAAAAGAGGGGGCAACCATATGGGCTACCACTAACAACCCATGGGCTGTGGACTGCCACCTACATCCTATCAGCCTGTGGGCTACTAGGCAGTAGTCTAAAGGCCTGCCATACGGCATTCCAAGGGGGTTGTGGGCTTTATGTGGGCTCGGCCTATGAACCTAAAGAAATTATTAATAATTTATTTTTCTCTTCTATCATGTTGGGTGATTTGCATAATTTTATTAATTAAGATTAGCCACAGCAAAAACTTTGATTAATAAAAATTGTACATTTAAGAAAATATCACTGAAGTATTTGTAATTAATTCTATATATATATATATATATATATATATATATATATATATTAATTAGAATAAAATATCGAAGTTTACCCATAGGAATTGAGAATATGAACATATTCAGTAGTTTTATCATAATAAATAATAGGGATTGAATCTAATTGAGGTAGAACTTTAGCATGAGGCAAGTTCTATGTCTCTGGAAATAATTCTCTATTTAAGTAAAAGAGTAAATCTAATAGAGAGTGGAGACTTTATCCCACAGATACGTTCTGGAATTAATTTATAGTGTGTTTATTGGTAAGACATACGTGAGGCTATGACCTCAAAACAATTATTGATAAAGCCTTATTTCTTTAATTGCAGTGCGCCAAACCCCGACTTATTTGAAATCGGACTTGAAATTCTGACTTAAGGAGATAACTATAGTGCGGAGAGAGAAAGAGTCTTGCTTCAATTAGGTTACATGGATATAGACTATGCCATTAGGAAAGATGAGCCCCGGGCCATCTTGGCTATCAGCACTAAAGCTGCTAATGAGTTGTATGAAAACTGGGAGAGGTCTAATCGCCTCTCTGTTATGTTCATTAAAACTCACATTTCTGCTAGTATACATGGTTCTATTGAGAAGCACGATAAGGTTTAGGACTTGTTAAATGAGAAATTGATGATCAATTCTCCAAGTTCATGAAGTCTCTCGCTAGTTTCCTTATTATTCAGTTCTCCACCCATAGGCACAATGGAGTGAAAGGTGTGTGATCATATAATGCGCATGATGGACATAGGGGCTCAGTTAAAGAACCTAGAAGTAACCATATTTGAGTCCTTTCTCATTCAATATATTCTATGTACTCTTCCTCCTCAGTATAGCTCATTCAAGATCTCTTATAACACACATAAGGAGGATTGGTCAATTAGCGAACTTTTGACCATGTGTGTGCAAGAGGGCGACGCTAATGGAACAAGGAAGGTACTTTTCACTCTTCTCGATAGTAAAGGGAAGAATAATGCTAAGAACAAGAAATGGCAAGACTCAGCAAGGCATGCATCAGAAGAATCCACGTGTTTCTTTGTAAAGAAGGGACACGTGAAGAAAGGTGTGTAAAGCCTGGCACAGCTTGAAAAGAAAGGTACTTCTTTTTCATTCGTATGTTATGAATCAAATTTCACAAATGTTAATCATAACACTTGGTGGATTGACTCTGATTCTACAATCCATGTTTCAAATACCTTGCAAGGTATGAGAAACCTCGGGGCGGTGAAAGCGATGGCCAGTACATCCATTCGGAGAATCAAGCTCACATGTCGACTCCTCAGGACTTACGGTTTAAAGTTGTCAAACATTTTTGTTTTGCAATTGGAAAAGACCTTCTATGTACCTAGTTTTTCTAGGAATTTGTTTTCAATTTCAGCACTCACACCCTTAGGGATTTCTTGTAACTTTAAGGATATTGGTTTTATGTTATTAATAAAATAAGAGGTTATTGGATATGGTATTTTGTGCGATGGTCTTTATTTAGTACAATTGCAAAATGATAATGCTTATAACTCATTAAGTCTAACTGTTGGTATTAAAAGAAGTGTTATGAATGAAGAATCCTCCCTTATTATGGCCTTTGGAGATTAGGACACATCTCACATACAGGGTTAAAGATTAGTAAATGAAGGGGTACTTAGTTCCCTGGAATTTACTGACTTTGAGACATGTTTGGATTGCATTAAGGGCAAGCAAACTAACAAGTCTAAAAAGGGTGCAATAAGGAGCAAACATTTGTTGGAGATTATACATACGGATATCTGTTGTCCAGATATGGACAGTAGTGACCCGAGATACTTCATCACCTTCATAGACGACTATTCACATTACATGTATCTCTACATGCTTTGTTTGAAGGACAAGCATACAAAGGCGTATATTAAGTATTTAAGGCTGGTAAGAAATAATGCGGGATGCAAATAAAGATAGTGAGGATCAAATAGGGTGCGTTTTTATGGTAAGATATATTGAGAATGGACAAACAAGGTCCATTTGCTAGGTTTCTTGAGCATGTGATTGTTGCTCGAGACACTATGCAGTTCTTGAACTGAATGGTGTGAAAGAAGAAACCGGGCACGCTGGACATGGTAAGGGTATGAGAGTGCGGATATCTTCCTCATTTCTTGTATGGACAAAGGCGAGAGCTGACAGTGTATATTCATCGAGTTCGACGAGGATTTGTCAAGCGCCATTTGAGTTATTTAAAGGTTAGGAAACGAACCCTGCGACATATCTCTGCAGCGTATGGGATGCCCGTCTAAAGTAAGGATTTATAATCCACAAGAAAATAAACTTGACCCAAGAACTATTAGTGGGCATTTCATTGGATATGCCAAAAATTCCAAAGGTAATAGATTCTATTGTTCTTCTCACACCACTAGGATTGTGGAATCAATAAACGAGAAGTTTCTAAATAATGACTTAGTTAGTGGGAGTGATCAATTTCATGACAACTTGTCTAAAATAGATCACTATCAAGGTCAAGCCCTTGATCCAAGTCACGGAATTAATGCGCCATACACCCTTGAGGGTAGAAAGTGGTATAAGACTACGATCATCTAAGATCCGCCTTCTTGAACTGGGAATCAGTTATCGAGGACCCGACAAAATGTTGAGCCGGTCGATTGAGCAACCGGTTGAACAACCAGTTCCTCATGAAGGAAACAGCGTTGAGAATCTATGGTCAGAATTCAATATGTCGCGCCCCAACCCCACCTAGGCAGAAGGAATGCCTGGCATGGGATTTGTGACTCTTTTACGAGTTCTTGACATTAGTGGGCCATTTGAAACTATCTTGAATGTATCAAAATATAACTTAAACTTAATCCATGAGGAAATAAAACTTTTAACACTATTGCCATAATGGTATTCATAATGTTCTATACAAATATCAGAGTCTCATTTACTTATACATATACAAGTCTTATTATGAAAAAAAAAAACTTTACATGTATATATTCAAAATCAAAGGTAGCGACCTATAGATGTTGACTTCTATTGCTGTGTTGGCCCTCCTGTGTGTCATATAGCTGGGATGTCCTCTTCAGTACCTACACGAACGAAACACTCGTGCTAAGCTTATAGCTTAGTGTGAAACATATAACATATATGACCACTTGTAGTGGTCCTTAATGACAATATACAATTAACACAAATCCTATTTGCACATTAGATGTTCATATATCCGACTACTTGTACACTATGTCATTTATTAGAGTTATCACGTTCATTCTTCATAATACATAGCACTTGTAAAACCCGAGAAAATTCTATTTTCTGAAAAAATTGTAAAATGGTAATTTTGGTCAAAATCCGAAATTTTTTTAGATCTCGGATGACAAAACGGCCTTCATCGTTGGAATCGTCTCGCAAAATATAGCTACCACGTCGAATTTCGTCAAATTCCGAGACAGTTGGAATTTCACGTTTTGAGAGCAAGTTAATCGGGTCTTAGGTATGATGGCTTGTGAGAGACATGTGATGTGACAAAAGTCACCTACTACATGTACCCATGTGACACATGTTGCATGATTAGTGAGAGGATGGAGATGGATAGCTTAGATTAAATCATGTGTCAAAAAGCTTTTAAAATCAAAACTAAAGGACAAAATGAGAATTAAGTGAAAAGATTAAATGAATAAGACAAAAGGCCATCTTCTTCTCCATTTTTCTCTTGAGAACGGACGATTGAGGAGAACCAATTTTAGGAAATTTGTGACTTATGCCAATTTCCACCGCTTTCGGTATCGGTTCTCTTCGGGCGAGAAGCAAAGAGTTGTTCTACCTTGACGAGGCTGCTCGTGACCTGGAATTTTGTGGAGTTTAAACAACTCCAGAGGTAGGGATCTTTCCTACTTGCTTTATTCTTTGGTAGAGCCGTGCCAGATGAATGAGGATGTTAAATTCGAGATAGTGGTGTGTTTTTCAGTTCAACGATTAGGATTAGTGAGAAAAATCCTATTGTGAAGCGTGGCGGTTCGAGACACAGGGTTCCTCGCCCCATTCCACGTGATTAGCTCATTGAATTTTTGTGTTGTTGAGTGATTCAAATGAATTTCTTGAATTATTATTATCATGAGCTAATTTTGATATTATTGCCATGAATTGAATAACTGATGTATGTGAATTAATTTTTTGTTAATATATGCATGTAAAATATATTAGCATGAATTGTTTGGAAGTAATAATGCATTCCATGTGCAGGGGCACCTTAGAGCGATAGGTGTGAGTGCATAACATGGGAATTGAAAGAAAAATGAAAATGGTTGTGAAAGGAATTTCAGAAGATTTTGAAAAATTGTAGAGTTGTCCAACAGTTCATCTCGGCGGACGGCTGACTATTTCGGAGAATTGCGGCCAATTCCGCGAAGGGTTGTCCAATATATTTACCGAAACTCAGTAGTAAGTTTTCAAGAACAAAAACCTTTTGTTTTGAAAACTGTATTTTTCTCACATTTAGCTTAGGCATGTGTGAGGACTCGAGACATGGGATTAGGCATGTAAACATTCAAGAAGGATCATGTATTTGTTTGAGTGTGTTTGGTTGCCATTACATGTGCACTTAGGTGGGGAGTAACCCATGTAGGAGATTATCGCTACTAGGCTTTGCTCACCCTATCGAGGGATTATTATTTCGAGGTATGAATGGTGTACGGGGCGCGGCTCACTAGAATTAAGCTTTTAGAAAAGAAAGCCGGATTGTGGCTTTGATATGTTTTTTGTAAAACATGTATTAGAATGCTAAATTTCGATATATGTTTCGATTAAGAGTAATGTAATAACTCTTGAACTATTGTAATATAGTTGATGTATATTTGTGAGTATTGATGCATTAGCCCAAGTGGCCATTTTTACTCGCATGTGGACCCGGTGTGGTCGTTATACAATGTTGGAACAGGTTGTATCTTGGGTAGAGCTCCCCGTACAAAGGAGACTCTGCCCGATTTTCATTAAATCTTGAGTCTTGGAAAAGGGGACTCAATAAAGTGGTGTCAGGTTACCCGACATCCACCCAGAATGTGCTAACGAGGTTGTGGGGTTGATACTTGGACCCCGGGAAATGGGGCGTCCTGATGCACATATTCTTGTACCTCTATCACATTTTCAATTCAATCATTGTTTTCATGTTGTACATGGTTTTATAACCATTTCAATCATTTTATCTCATCTTGTGTCTTGCCTGCATATTCCAAGAAGTGGATACGGGTATAAACTGTATGTACCTGAAGGTACTATCACTATACGAGATAGTGATCATGTAATGTATTGACTCAAACGTGGCCGCTGTAATGACCCAAACGGGGCCAACTATATCATGTAATCCCTAATTGACATGCCTACCTATCCATTTACCCGAGGACATATGCAGATAACAATCAGACAGTATTCTTTTATACATATACTATAACTGTTACTTTTATCATAACCTATATGATCATGTTCTCAATATTGCTCTTATTTCTGTTCATATAATCATAGTTCATATAGCAATTACTTTTATAATTCTTTTACAATTTCATTTATTTACTTGAATCTTTTTATACCAAAATATTTCGTGCAAATAGAGCTCCCTTTAAACGGATTTTTGGATATAATAGGGTCCAAATTTGAATACACTTATTTCAAGGAGATTTGTTATCCTATAAGTCTAGTTTACCCAAAAATTTGAATCACTCAATTTGAATGAGTGATGGCCAAAACAAAACGTGAGTTTTGAAAATTTTTGACAGCATCTCTCCTAAAACTCTAACATTTTCTTTATCTGAACATTTACCGATTGAGGCCATGGCCGGCACAAACAATAGTATAATAATTTGAGACCAACAACCATCATTATTATGCAAAGTTAGGGTTTTTCCCAAACCCAAACATCTTCAAAAAGGGTTTTAGGTTTAGTGTCCATACTTTAATTTTTTTCTTCTCTTCTTTCTTCTTCCTTTTTCTTAATCATCAAAATCCTTGATCACATGGAGCAAAATCACCAACTCTTCTCTTATTCTTTTAACCATAACCCTAAGCTCTTAAACTCAAAGGATAAATGTTCCTTTATAAGACCAAACTTAGTCTTCATAATATATATTCTTCGTAAAAAGAAAAAAAATTTTATTGTCGACATCCTCAAAGGCCGACAGTCTGGCCGACCCCCATGGCCGATCAATTGGTTGGCCTACAAATCTCCACTTTTTCTTTTTCTTAATTTTTTTCTTTCTTTCTTCTTTAGAAGATACGAAAAATCCAAACACGTAGCTGGTCCAGCAAGACAGAGGTGATAAAGGGTCTGACACAAAGATAGAAATTTTATTGATGTTAGTAAATTAAGACCAGTTCTTAATTTTTATATGAATTTCCATCATAATTCTTTTTAATGGCTGAAGACTATTATGGCATAATGCTAAACGTTAAGGCCTGAACAGTAAAACATGGACCACTTAATTTCTGTCTTAATTTTCTTAATGAAAGAACGAACCAAAACGGAAATGAATAATGATCCATGCATGGATACAAGCCCCTATAGCATAACTACTGTTAACTCTTTGATGTTATTTTTATCTTATACATACATGTTTTTTTGTCCTATTTGTCCTTTGTATGTCAGAAGTAAACTTGTCGTCTTGGATTCGCTACTTGATCTTGATTTAAGTTATAAACATTTTATAAATGTTAAGATCCTTACTTGATGGTATATTTCTCTGTTTTATTAGTAAATAACTCATTCTCTTATGTAAGCTTAATATATATCTATTTTAAGTATTGTCAGTACTTCTTCCTCTCTTTGTTGTTGAATTTCTTCGTTAAATATCTGTGTTTCAAATTGTTCCAGCTTTATCCTATGGGTTTTTTAGTATGCATAACTCATATTTATTATTTGTTTTTTTCCCCTAATCACCATGCATGTCTTATGGTATATTTATACTTTTGTTTCTCATAAATGATCTTAAAGATTGAGGGGTGCTATCCCATTGTTTCACTTCAATAAGTACCTATCCCAACTTATATTTAACATTTTCCAAACATGTTTTCCTTTTAGAAAGATGTCATATTTTAAAGCTTTATTTCTTATTTTGTTTCCTTTTAAAGAAAATAATAATAATAATAACAATCGAGTAGGATGCATCAAATATCCACACATCCACAATGAAAAAACAATGTTTATTGTTTAGTATGGAATCATCAGAGAGGAGGAATTAAGAACCTAAAATATTTACATCTTTTTTATTATTTAAAATTTTATTTTATCTCAAAAAAAATTGTTCTTAATTACTAGCATATTTTATATGTAGATAGGTCAAGTAGTTAGGATATTTCCTTATCTCTTGGAGGCAGCCACGGCTGGATGATTGGAAAATCCTAATACTCAAAGCCAATCATAAACAATAAGGATGAGTCGAGTAAAATCACTTTGATATGCCCCATGGAGTATCGAATAATCCAAATACCCGCATATATCAAATATTGCTAATATTATATCGGGATAGATCAAGTATATAGACCAAAACAAACTAAATAGTTATGGTGAAACCACACAATAATCATGGGGAAAAACCATGAGGTTTAAGACGCTTAAATCTAAATTCAACGTGATGAAATCAAGTCAAACAAATTTAGTGGTTTATCCTAGTGACTTATTCTTCGATGCCCAGGCTGTGCGCATACAAATCCCCATATGGGTTAAAGATGAGAATAATTACGAATTAATAAGTATAGATAATATTCAATTGGTATGGGACTTTTTGGTAGTCGAAGAACAAAATCATGAGATCTCAAACTTAAAGTGGACAATATCATACCATTGTTGAGAAAAATAGGGTCATTAGGTTTCCAACAAATGGTATCAAAGCCAAGGTTCAGGCTTACTCATGTGGTTGAAATCCTTCTTTGGCAAACAAAAGTGGTGAGCCATGGATTCATGATTAAGTTTCATCGAATGTAATCGAAGTTAACTTAGATAAGAGTAAGCCTCTACATTGTGCCGAGGCAGTGTTGCTTTCTAGGCATGCAGAGTGGATGGATTTCGCTTTTGAGGAGAGATTTGATGGTACTTTGTGGAGGAGGTCTCAGGTGTGCGACAAGTCCTCACATGAGTTAAAGATAAGAATAATTATGAATTAATAAGTGTCGACAATATCCAATAGATACAAGGCTTTTTAGGAAGTCCAAAAACAAAACCATGAGGTCCTCAAATCCAAAGTGGACAATACCATACCCTCATAATACTCAAAGTGGATAATATCGTACCAATGTGGAGATGAATTGATCCATTGGATTTCTAAGAATCTACAAATCGATTCCCAACCTCCTTATGAAGTAACATCCTGTTGCTCCAATGGAAACTCCTTTAGCCTCTATGAATCCAAGAAATAAGTCACTATGGCCAAATTAAATAATAAAAAATTTTACAAGACAAAGCGTAATCTGAGCTAAATTTAAAGCCCAAGGACATATGCCTCCTTGATTTTTGAAAAATTTTCCTTTTAGTTATGGCGAACCTAACCCAAGTTATGCATCCATTACTTCACACCTCGATAAATCTTGCTCACACCACAAAAGACTCAATGTCCTAACACAATTTCTATTTTACTGGTTAGTATTGCATACAAAACTGTTGTCTATGTTGGATACGATTTAAACAATTCTAGATAACCATGTTAGAATACAAAGCATAATTTTAATGGAGAAAAACTGTAAATTACATACCTGATTTGGAATCCATGAATGTCTTCTTGATGCGGAATTGATGAAGAACCCGTTAAACGACCTCGCATCTTCTCCCAATCGAATTTGCCGAACTGGGCTTAATGAGAATGCCTCTCACTGATCTCAGAAAAAAATTTCTCAGAAATTCTGTATGTGAGAATTGTACGTATCACTTAGGCGGGGAGACTTAGCCTTCTATTTATATCGAGTTCGACCACGCCCTCTCATCACTGCCGGCCGCATCAAATTTCACACTAGCCACCCATATGTTTTATTAAGAAGCCCAATAATCTCACTTAATTAGACCAAACTTAATCAATTGTCTAATTAATAAAGCCCACATAATGAAAACTTACATTCTCCACTCGTGGCTTATATTAATTGAAACAAACTGCAAAGCACCTTTATATCGACTGCAGATTATTCTGCACAACTGATCCCATAAAGCTCGAACACCGAATCATGGCGGACTGCATGTACTCACGCAAGCCCTTCCATGGTCACGAGTGCTTTCAACTCATCGATATGGATTCAATATGGTAGTGTGTTTAAATGGACAATACCTCATAATGAGTGATACTTCATGTGTTATCCCATTTTGTTAGTCCAAATTTCTCCTTAAGTGTCACAAAAAACCTAAAGGTGTCACCGTACATTCATCATGGTTCCAATGAACTCGTGATATGTGTTACCTAATAGGCAACTTACTTATGTGTAACAAAACATGTTGTTAAGGCTAATGCTAAGAATGCCCTATAGCCTCAGATTCAAGGTTTACACAATGCCTTGAGATTTTCAACAATTATATGTACTAACTTCGATAAACCTACATTCACAAATACCTTATCGAATGTGTGAGTTACGCTAAATTCAATTATTACCAAAATGTAATGAAATTGATTCATTCTTCATAAGAGCAACATAAAACTTAATAGCCGGATCATCTCGACAGATCTGGTGATACACTATGCTAATGATATATCGAACAAATACACAAGGCGAAGGCCTTTAGTTAGCGGGATCCGCAATCATATCATCCGCTGATATGTGCTCCACGCAACGTCACCGTTTGAACTTTTCCTTTATAGTCGTACTTGACATCCATGTACTTAGACCCTTGAGACTTCGTTGTTGTTAATAAACAACACCGCTGCAGTTATCACACAATACAACTCGTATGGGCATATCCACGCACCAAACACTAACTCTCAATGAGGTTACTGAGCCAAATTGCCTCGAGTAGTGGTCAAAGCATGCTACAAACTCCGCTTGCATGGTGTGATGCTATTGGATTGCTTTCTCACTTTTCCATGATACTCGCACCTCCTCGCTTAACTTAAATATAACCATTGTTGACTTCTTTTCATCCTCACAACCAAGAAAGTCCGAACTCGAATACCTAACTACCAGAGGTCCTCAATATGTTTGTAAATCAACATATATAGCCCTTTGGTCCTCTTTAAGTACCTCATACCTTTCTTGGCAAAGAACCCAATGATCGTGTCCCGGATTTGACCCGATATCTCGCCTAGAAGTCCCGTTTGCAAACGCACATCTCTGCCTAGTATACTTGAGCATACATAATACTCCCAAGTGCACTAGCATAAGGTACATTCTTCATTTGGGCTTTCTCTATAGTCATCAATAAATGTGATGAAATAAAAATTTCTACACAAGGTTGCCACTTAAGGTCCACTTATATCGGTGTGAATGACTTCCAACAAGTCAGAACTACGGACGCTTTCTTCTTATCTTGGTCATTTTAATTTCTAATAGCTTCACGCGATATCTCTAAGTCATTTTTAAGAGCAGGCAGGATATTAGTCTTTATCAGCCTTTCTACTCTATCCTTAGAGATATGGCCAAGTCGTTTATGCCATAATGCATAAGACTCTTCCTTAGGTAGTGGTCTCTTAGAAACAGCCTTTTCAGCCGTATAAGCTACGTATATGTCATCGGGAGATAAACTAATCTCGTATAACCGCTGACATATGACAAGATCTAACCTTATTTGAATTCAAGAAACATTGAAACAATATTGCTCTTTAATTTCAAAAGAATAATCATATGAATCCAAACATGATAACGAAAACTAAATTCCTCTCAGAAGGTACATAAAAATGTGTCTTTCAACATCAATTTAAAACCAAAATCTAAAACTAAGATTACATCTCCCACGAACATGACTTCAGCCTTCTCTATTTCCCACAGTGAGCTTTGATTCATCCTTGTTTGGCTTCCTCCGGTTTAGAATCGTATGGTAAATGCAACATGATTAGTTGCTCCACTATCGCTTCGCCCAAGAACTGGATGGTGCTTCGATAGGCTGGATTCACAAACAAGTATTAAAGAATCATTACTCGAAGCCCAAGCCACATCCAAGCTTTAAATTTTGCACAAATTCTTCTTCACGTGTCCTTTCTTCTCCAAAGAAGCAGCGACGCCCATCCTTTTCAAGAATACCTTTGGACCTATATTGTCGATTGACCTAGAGTTTCACGAAGACTTTATGAGTTCGACTGAACTTTATTCTTCCTCTTATGACTTGCAAAGATATATTATATGCTCTTCTCCTTCTTAAGCTTCTTCTCCGCCACCACCCTTGGCACTATCAAGCTTACGATCGACTCAAGTCTCATCTTGGAATTGTAGTTTGTCTTTATAATCCCAAAATCGTGGAAGGGTGTTCGTGGCTTCATGCACAATGCAAGCATCAGAATGGTAACATTAAGAGTTTGAGTTTCGCCTCAGTCCACCATCCTCGTGACATAATCTCTAACCCTGTACCGTACTCATCATACTTCATGTCAAGGTTTTTGAAGAAGTGTTCCAACTCAAAGATTGATGAAACTCGATTTCTAGCCTCTATGGCTGCCATCATTTCCTTAGCAGTACAGTCTAATGGTAAACTACTTTTCAAGTGTTCTTGTATGGATTTCTTCATCATTACTTGCAAATCCTATCGCTTCCTCTGTGTAGCATACCGTTTTCTCGCCTTTCCGCACTAGAGGTTGCGATATCCGCGGCTTATCCATTGTAAGCGCCTATGTGAACATCCGCGGGCCCATTCCAAATAGAAAGTCCTCTTTCCATTTCTTGAAATTCAACTAAAGAAGGACCTCAATTGAAATGGAATTGCCGCTCACGTAAAAATCGACCGAAAAATAAAACAAACAATACAATCGCATCATGAATACTCATACGTAGAATTACATACATCATCACATAATCACCTTTAGCGTAAAATATGACATGCGCTGTACACTCTCCACACAGCCGGCCATGAGAACATATTCTAATCCTTCGTGAAATCACCACCTTCGGGGTGTATGAACTAACCACTAAGATCGCCATTCTCAAGCATTACATACATGTATCCCTCCATGAACTAACACAGGACCACCTCCTTTGGGAGTATGATCATGTAATAGAACAGGAGACATCCCACCACAATATGAGATCGATATTTCTCAAACCCAATCAAGTGTGCCACTTCAAGTGTCACAACTCAATCGAACTCGAAAATCTCTCATACCAAGGATATTAACTTTATGTATCACATTCATATATATATGTAATGAGTTAATTATAATTGCTCAATTATTCATTAATAGTCAATGAATTTAGTCTCTACATACCTTATGCAAAGGATATACATGTTAATACCATATGTATTTCCTAAACTATAGAGAAATACAAAATGGAAATACCCTAATTCCTAAGTGTAAATAGGGTTCTATACGCATTTTCATATCTCAAAGCTTCAAACATGCAAAGTGAATATAATTACATTGTAGGAATTTCGAGCAATGACCAGAGATATCAAATTGCCCAAATACCACATCGCGCTCACGCGCCACCGTATAAGTTCGGCATCGCAGGGCGGCCGCTGCGGCGCCGCGCACAGCCGCCGGGTTATGTCGGATCGTCGCGGATCGTCAGCCGTCGCTGACCTTTGACCGTCACGGCCGTTGACCGCTGACCGCCGGCGCCGGCCGCGGACCGTCGGGTCAATAGCCGGGTCGGGTCGGGTCGGGTCAAGGGTCGGTCGGCGACGGTCGATGACGCCATCATGACGCTGACCTGACAAAAAAAAGTAGCGCCACGCCATCGCCACGCTGGCCGCACACGCCGCCCACTAATCGAACCGTGTCAAACGGATCGCGTGATCCCGCCGACCCGGTCGATTGTCGACGCGCCGACGCCGCATGACGCCGCGAAGCCGCCGCAGATTCGCGCCGGTCCTTCACGCCACGCTGTCTTCAACGCTACGTAGGCGCGCGGAGGGCGCAGACGGCCACCTCCGGCCGACGCCACCCAATCGATGTGATCGCTCTGGGCCGTAGATTCCAAATATGCAAAAATATTTAATTTTGGATTTATCGAAAAACTCCGAAACTGGACAGAATGCGCGATTTTCATAAAACCCAAAAAATTTTCCAATTCCTTATGTTTTGTATTCTAATCTATGGTTGGCTCTGATACCAACTGTTGGATACGATTTAAACAATTCTAGATAGCCATGTTAGAATACAAAGCATAATTTTAATGGAGAAAAACTGTAAATTACATAATTCGATTTGAATCCATGAATCTCTTCTCGATGCGAATTGATGAAGAACCCGCAAAGAAACGTGACCTCAACATCTTCTCCAATCGGGACCAATAACTGGGCTTAATGAGAATGCCTTCACCGATCTCAAAAATTTCGTAAACATCGTATGTGAGAATTGTACGTATCACTTAGGGTTTGGGAGGGACTTAGGCCTTCTATTTATATTGAGCTCGACCACAGTCTCTCCATCATCAGGCCTGGCCGTACCAAATTTACACACTAACTTCTCACAAATTCCATACGCTTTATTGCCCAATAATCTCACTTAATTAGACCAAACTTAATCAATTAAGTTCAATTAATAAAGCCCACATAATGAAAAACTTACAGTCTATCCCTAAGCTTTATGATCTTAGCTTGTGGTAAACTAATGAGTGTCAGGGATTCTACCCAAGAGACTGACTCGAACATTAAGAACTTATAAAGGAAAGGTTGAGACAAGTCACATTCTGGTCGAGCCTGCTATTTTCAGGCTTGTCTTGGGACAACTAGAGGCAGAGAGGCCATTTCAAATATTGTAATGTATAAAATACTGATGCCAGATATATCCAAAATTCTAAATTGAATTTCATTTCCTACAATATCAATGGAAAAGTTGTGTTCATTTTGCATAAAATTACTTGTCAAATGAAGAGTATATCTTAAACAAAGGAGATGTTCAGTACTCTGAATTGTAATTGAAAGACTAATTAGAACTTATTCGACGTTCACTGCAAAGACCGTGCGAACAGAATGTCGACCATCAAACCATGTTATAGATCCAAAATTGTAACCCCTTGAAGCTTCCTTTCCATGGAATGAGACCTTAAAGGATGCCCTCTTTAAACCTTCTACAAAAACCATCTTCTTAGGTGAGACGGTGACTTCTAGTCCCACTGGAGCATGTACTAGAGCAATGTAGGTTGAATTTGGGGATCCCACATTCCTTACAGTCCTTGTCACAGTTTGAGTAGCTAGATGCCTGTCCAGCTTGCTGATAGAGATGGATGGATAGTTGATGTTGGAGATAAGTTCATCAAAGGAGCTTTTCGGCAATCGCTTTTGTTGGTCACGGCTTTGATTGTTTTCTCTGGATAGCCATAGTAACAAAGGAAAAGGAGATAATCTTCTTCTGTGGTCTCAAATACTAATCCTGGACTGAGAGCCTTGAGTGGGCTTATTTCTCCAACTCCCATCTCATGTGGATTTGCAGAGAAACCTGTGCTGTTTGTCAAATCTTTCCTCATGTTGTTAGATATGATTGCTGCAAGTCAATGAAAAAGAATCAGCATAGCGGCCATTGGAATTTTCTCGTAAAATTTATTAATCAACAAGCTTTGCAAAATTGAATTTAGAAGGTAGAAGCTTCTAAAAGTGCTTATTATCTAGAGAAGTTGTCCGCTAGAAGCCTTGAATATCAGAAGCAAGAAATGTTGTTTTGATTAACTGTTCTTAATTTACATTTATCTACCATCGTTATGACAAAATTCTTTAGGCCCCAAGGAACTTGAGTATATAAGAATTTTGACTATTCTCTCATGGGAAGCAAGTTAATAATCATCACAATAATTAACTCGATGACTTAATTTTGAATTACCTGTTGTCATGAGTGCTGATCTGATCATAGAAGAACTCCAGTGTGGATGAACTGATTTGATGAATGCAGCTGCCCCTGTTACATGGGGGCACGCCATGGAGGTCCCGGATTACGTCAATCTGATACCTTCTTCCCAATTGGAACACTCCCTGCTTCTTCGTCCTTTGGGATCATGGCTGCTAAAATAGCAACTCCTGGAGCCATTATATCAGGCTAATTCAAGAAATGAAAAAAAGTTAGAATTTAAACCTGCAGATCATTAGAAATACTTGGATTGATGCAACCACTTTTGTATCTATCCATTTACACAAGAAGACACAATGTTGAAGACAGGGACCTTGAGAATATTTTCTGTAAGCCCTCCTGGACCTCTGGCTGAGAAAAATGCAACAACTGGTGCAGGCCTAAACCGAGGAAATTCCTTTGTTGGAAGGATAGTTGCAGTTGGATTCCTGTTTGGAAGGTCAGAAAATATATATCAAAGGAAAGAAGAAAAAGGGAAAATAGTAATTGAAGGAAAAGTGTATAGCAATATAACAAAATGTTTGATTTCTAGGTACAATCCTTACTTGGTGGAATTAATGTACTTGAGAATATGAAACCCTGCAATATCTCCAACTTCTGTGAATGGATAAATGCCTGATTCAAAAGGAGAACCTTTCTGAGACTCATCAATCAGAATCATCCCTTTGGCTTTTGCATCTTCCACTACTAATTTTTGGATTCGCCTCGGATTAGACCCGCTGAAATCGAAACAAATAATTATTCCGTTCCTTAACCTTCTTGGGATCTAATGATCCTGGATAAAGATCCCATTTTCAGAAAAGATAGTCTAACATTAGTAACAGTAAAGTTTTATGAAGATACAACAATTATTGAAAACTCTCTCTTCAGCCAAGACATTTGCATCATTACTTGAGATCATTACATCACATTTGCATTCAATCTTAAGAACATTGTTTATGATAAAATAAAAACAATGAAGCATACATATACACAGTTTACTGCAGGCATATCTTGCATCCGATGAAGGGGTAAAGACCAGCAACATCCTCTGCGCGAGCAAGAGGATATGATTCGGACCGAGTAAGGTTAGAGAAGTGACGGTAGACTTCGTTGATTGGCAAGAAAAATTGAAGCATCATTCATTAATGCAATACATAAGAATCTAAAATAACTTTGGTTCTTCGAAAGTAGTAAAGGGTGGAAAAAAATACCGTGGAAAATGACTTTCATGCTTAGTTGTTTAATGAAAAATCTCAAAAAATCAAAATATAAATAAAGTTACTAAGAAACTTATATTTTCAAATTCCTCTTAATCATTATATTAACTAGTTAAAATAAATAAAATGAGTTTGAAGTAACAAATTAATAAGAATGTTTATATTGGATTTAATTCTATTTTTATTTTCCTTCACTTTTTTTCTTTTCTTCTACTTTTCCCCTCCATTTTCTTTCCCTTAAATTATCTAGAAACTAAACACAACCTAAATGAAAATAGGAAAAGTAAATGAAAATAAGAAAAGTATATATCAAGTTACCTTGTTGGAAATTAAGACAAAGAAAATATGAAGAATGATAAATACATGGTTCCAAGCATGTCAGAAGTAAAAAGTAGCCTTTGTTAATATAGTATGTATAGTTAGTTAAGATTGTACATTTTCTTTCAGTAATGTAACACGTACTTCTTCTTTAATGAAAACTAAACCTAATATGTACGATGTACTTACTTGAAAAGTTCCCATTTCCAAGAACAAATGTTAGGTAGATTGAAAATCTCTGTCAATATTAGAAGCTGCAATAGTAAAGATCCAAGGAGCTGAATTGACAATGGTATAAGGATCAGGGCCACTGTTCCCAGCTGGAGCACACCTATCACCTCATCTGCTGAGCATGAAAAGCTCCAATAGCTATAATAAGGAAGTCTGTCTGAAAAAATGGAGGCCATTCAATGGAGACTGAGATTATATCAACTCCATCCTTTATAGCATCATCGAATGCTTTAAGAATGGTAGAACCTGAGCAACCTTCTAATGAACAAGCCTTGTAGCTGGCAATCCGGGCGGAAGGGGAGCCGCCACGGGCGGTGCCCTGGGCGAGGCCGTAGTAGCTGGCGTTGGGGATGGTTGCGCCGGCGGCTATGGATGCAGTGTGAGTGCCGTGGCCAACTGAGTCCCTTGGTGAGCTGGTGAGGATGATGGGGTGGCTCTTCTTGTTACTGATGGATTTTGGTTTGGTTGAGGCCTTTGGGGGCTTGTAGTATCTTGCTCCTATCAGCTTTCTAAAATAAATATTTGGTTAAAAGACCTCGAAATTTATAAATCTAACATTTCATGAAGAAGATATTTAATAAAAACAAAAAAATAAAGTAACAGAAGCTTTCATAGTGCCCAGCCCAGAGGGGGCATATACCCCTCAAAATTTTCCTTTATAGGTAAATGGAGTCGAACCCAAAACCCATGTTATGCCTTCTAAATTTGTCTGATCCATTCCACTAGATTATAACATCACATTTGCTAAATCCTGGCCCAAGCCCCCCCTAAATTTTTGCTTTCAAACATTTTTATGTGTGCCTAAGGGGAATCGAACTTGGGAAGATAAGTATGGCCCATAAAATCCCTTAGTTCTATACCACCATTATTAAGGCTCATACTTTTAGTTGTTAGATTTGACAAAATTTTGGAATCTTAAAATGCCCCCCTTGAAGTCAATTTCTAGGTCCGTTTCTGAAAAATAAGGAAATTTTTTTTTTCAAATTTTGATAGAGGGTCAGTCCCGAAATTAGGTTCGAAAGGCCTTTTAATCAAATCATCCTTTTTGAAATGCGGCAAGAGAACCAAACCAAAATGCCTTGTTCTTGCCATCTTTTGGCTTGGAACTAAGGCTCTTACATCATGTTAAAAAATTAATCTTAATTCAAAGGTTTAGGCTATGTTTCGTTGGTATGAAATTTGAAGGAAAATGTAAGAAAAAAAAAAGAGAGAAAGTGTAGAAAGAGAAAAAAAAAAAAGAAGGAAAATGAAATATATCTAAATCCCACCTTTTTTTTTACTTGGTTCTTCAAGCTCCTTTTATTTATTTTAGTTCATAAATATGAAAACAAAATAATTTTAAAATAGCCTAACTTTCTAAGTGATTTTTTTTTTATATTTAACTTTTTGAGATTTTTTATGAGACAATAAAATATAAGATAATCGGTTTTCTTCACTTTTTTTTTCTCAGTTAATTCTAAGAATAATCAAGCATTATCTTAATGTACATAATATATCATCAAAGCTGAGAGCATAACAATACCTGTTACAGCTGGATTTTAAACAGATCCCTCCATGCAAACTCCTTTCCATCTTGAAGGGATTTCTCCAATTCCATGGTCATTGAAACTTGGAGACTCAGGCCATATCCCTGCACAGAGAAATAAAATAAAATATAGATTTAGACTCAATAAATTATTTTTATATTTTTTAAATTTTATTTCACTTATTTCTCTATGTTATATAAAGATTAAAGAATTTAAATTTTTTTTGCATAATGAAATCAAACATGAAAAAATTACTTGTCTTATTATTTTTTTTTTTTGGTGATTTCTGGAAACCAAATACATCCTAAATGAGAGAAAATGCAAGAAAAAGAAAATATAAATGAATAATAGAAGGACAATAAAAATACAGTTAAATCCAACATATTACTTTTATTTGTTACTAAACCTGCTTTCTTTATTTTAACTCATTTAAGAGAAGGATTGAATAATTTAAAATATGTAAGTTTTTAAATCATTGTTTATAAATCGTTTTCTTGAAACTTTTTTAAGATAATCAAATATAAGAAAATCATTTTTTTAACATCTTACTTTTCTTAACACTCCTTCCGAAACCAAACACAATCTAAGAAAACTTATTAAGAGGCTCTCTCATGGACTGATTGAAACTTTGATAGGTATTGGTGGATGAATACACCATCCATCTATAGACAAATCTACTAGCACCCATGACAAAGTTGGTACATTGAATTCAAATTTATATATCAATTGTTATGTAATAATTAGGTTTCATCATTATCCACCACCCACCATGTCTATATCACAAGCTCTGACAAAAAAAAAAGGGTAGAAAGGGAACCCAAAATAGAATACAACATGATAGACTATAGTTTTTTCAACTTTTATTTTACAAGTCAATTAAAGGTGGAGCATAAGGTAATATTATCATTCCTTGAGACTTCTTTTTAACTCTTAATGGATTAAAAGGTTCACATGAAGATTATAAGGATTAAGGATGCATGAAAATGATTGTTGATTGCCATCCAATTTGGAAACAATATGTCTTAGTTAATGATTAATGCGACGACGTGTAATGGATGATTAAGATAACTCTCGACAGACATACGAAAGAAAATAAAAGAAAACTATTTTTAAATATAATGAAAATACAATTATATGTATATAAAATTCTGTTCATTTTAAATATAGTATCCTTAATGATAGCAAATGAATTTCATATAACCTCATAGACATGACATGAAAGAATGTGAAGCAAAACTATTTTTAAATATGCATGTAAAAGATAATTATTTTTATATTAAAATTTTAATTCATTCTAAATATGGTATCCTTAATGATAGCAAATGACCACATAACCCCATAGACATGACATGACATGAAAGAAAATTTTTAAATATGAATGTAAAATATAATTATAATTATATTAAAATTTTAATTCATTCTTCTAAATATATATCCTTAATGATAAAGTAAAATGAATTTCTACATAACCTCATAGACATGACATGAAAGAAAAATGAAAGGAAAACTATTTTAAACATAATAAATATAATATCAGATATTAAAATTCTTTAACCATCTAATATAGTGCATCCTTAATGATAAAGTAAATGAATTTCACATAACCTCATAGACATGACATGAAAGAAAATGAAAGGAAAAACTATTTTAAATATGCATGTAAAATAATTATTTTATATTAAAATTTGAATCATTCTAAATATGGTATCCTTAATGATAGCAAATGAATTTCACATAATCTCATAGACATGACATGAAAGAAAATGAAAAGAAAAATATTTTTAAATATGAATGTAAAATATAATATATTTATATTAAAAATTTTAATTCATTCTAAATATAGTATCTTAATTATAGCAAATGAATTTCTTGAAGGATAAGATATATAAATGCTCATGATATTTGGTCATATGTCTAACTTTGTCTTTAAACCTTTTTTAAATTAAATGTTACACTTAATGTTTGTTCCGTAGCTCAAACATGCATGAACGGATGTGAACGGATGGACAAACATGCATCTAACACCGCTAACATGTCACTCGACATCGGTCTAACACCTCAACAAATTAAACTCATGCAAGACACATCGACGCTAAATCGCTTCGCTTGTCTATCTGTTCACTCTATTAATGATAAAGGCATATTTAAGTTAGGAAACAAACGTTAGGGGCAACGCTAGACCCAAAAATATTTAAAAACCAAGTTAGACATATGGTCAAACATTATGGACATTTGTATACCTTATCCCTACATATTGGTTTTACACCCCTTCGTTGACCTAAATTTACACTTCATCTTAATCTCACTTAATTTGTATACTTCTTTTATTTATAGTATTATTATTATTATTATTATTATTATTATTAAATTTTAAATATTAATATCAAAAACTTTAAGTCTATTTAACAAAGTTTTAAATTTTGCTTTATATTTAGAAATTGATAAAAACATGTAAAGAATAAATAAAAGCTCTCTTAACCAAGTTTTAAGAAATAGAAAAAGGTTTCTAAAAATTTCTTCAACAAATTACTGTTTATGCTTCAATTTTCTCCTAAACAGATACATCCATTAATTATTTCTTTAATCAAAGAGCATTTATGATTTGAGAATGAGGGATGATCATTTTTTTCAATATACTTTTTAGTTTTATAGTAAAGTATCCTCATCAAACCTCGAATCTAGGACCACCTTTCTATGCCTTTACCTATTTAAAACGATGAGTGCTCTACCACTTGAGCTATATATGAAATGATGGGCGAGGGGCGACCTTGATTAAGAAGTTATCAAACCACATTTTTCATCCCTATAATATGCATCTACTCTAATTACTATCATATATTGTTATCCTCTATGCTCAATTTGAAATTAATTACATCTCAATCTTTTTTAATTGACCAATTGTAGGTCTTTGTCCTCTCATTATAGTACTTGTCTTTGTAATAAAGATTTCACCTCCCCTTTGCATAAATGTCTTGGACTTTTGCCCATATGTTTCACTTTGTATTTGAACATTTTTTTCTGTTTTAAGATATCATGATGTTTATTTATAAAACTCAGACATAACCCTATCATTAAAAAAAAGGATATAAATGGACAAATACCCTTTAAAACGCCATTAAATATTTTACACATGACAGAGTTTTTAACCTAATTGTGACTTTTTTAATAGTATGGACATGAGAGACTATGAAAGTAAATGTTACGGATATTTTAATAAAAAGCGTGAAAATAAAACATACATGCAAAACTCAAGGACATTTATAAACCTTATCCCTACCCTTTAATGTTTGCCCATTTTTTTAATACTCAATCTGTTATTGACTTATATTTCAAACCTCACTTCAATAATATCATTCAATTGCCATTTCTAGCCATTGTTTTCGTTGTTGATATTATTTTGATTTTTCATTTATAAAAAAATAATTGAAAATTTTATTAATGAAAATGGGAAATATCAAAGCCTTAGGGGTTGTTTGTTTTTTTATTGAATGCTGAAAGCTGAATAGCTTTCAGCATTCAGCTGTTTATTTTTTAAAATTTTCACAACTTATTACTAAAATTTAAAAAAAAAAATTCTGAATAGAAAAAGAAATATTTGGTTTTTTCTATCTCGTAAGTTTCATTTTCCATCAAACAAGAAATACTCTATTATTACCCAATGTTAAGAAGGGCTAACAATACTCACTACTGCGACTTATTAACGGGTACGGTCAGACAAGACGACTCCATCCCGACCTAGCTCATTTATTTTTTTCAATTCTCAAACCTATCTCATTTAAAAAATTTAACAAAATGAGGTAGGACGGGTTGGCATGGATGGAAATTCTTAAACCCGTCGCGTTTACATTTTTTATTTATTATTATATTAAAATTAAAAAAATTAACTCGAATCCATCTCGAATTTGAGAAAATAAATCCGAACATATTCAATTAAACTAAATCCATCTCTTTAAGGTCAGGATGAGGAGGGACGAGAACCCGAACGCACTCACATTACATCAGCTTAAAAACCGACTACCAAAATGCATCATTTTTCATTTCCTAAGTTCAGGCAAAATTATGTAGACAGCCTTCAATTGACAATTATAGTTTAGCCCCTTATTTTCTGTTATATGACATCAACACCCCTTGACTAATCTTTTTATAACAAGACAACGTCTTTGACTCATTGATCTTAGGGTTATAAACGAGTTAAACTACTCAAACTCAACTTATAGAATATTCGAATTCGACTCAAAATTAATCGAGTTCGAGTATCATAACACACAACTCAATCTATTCACGAGCCTAATTAAAGTTTTACTATTTTATTATTTATTAAATTACATCCATAAATAACCCGAAAAACCCTAGGACTTTTGGTTGTTAAAATTTATTCAAACTTTAATTCCGATCAAACTGAGCCGAGCTTGAGTAGCTCAATTATTTTTTGAGTCAGTTTTGAACATCCGGAAAAAAAATTAATCAAGCCTAGCCGAAGCCTTTAATCAAGTTTGTTCTAACTTTCGTCTCTATATCAACCCTCGACCAGACTCCAATACACCCCTAATTGACCTTTGATAATGCTATAGTTGAATATTTGAACAAACACTTTAAAGTATCCTCATTTAATTTATTCTATACAAGAATGTCCAAAAGCACCTTTATAACCATACAAGGTCTCTTCTATCTCCCTTTATAACATCTATTAATCTCAACTAAGAGATTTTTAATGTAATTAATTTTAATGTATTTTATTAATATATTAATCATGATAATTGGACATTAAAAACTTGCTTAAATTAACAAATTATTTTAAATAATAAAAATAAGATATTATAAAATAGTTGGAAGTTAAAACTGAATATTTAAACTAAATTAATATGTTATTCCTAAAGATAAAGTCTTTAGAAAATTGTATTATTTCCATTATTAAGGTGTAAGCTGTCAATATCAATGATATCATATCTCATCAATCACCCACTATTATGAATACCCATTCTAAATTTCAAATCCTTTTTTGAAAAAAGTTTCTACTAGTCTCCCAATTATTCAAAATTATAATTCAATTCTCAACCACAAAAAAAAAATCATAGATTTATTCTTATATCACTATCTTGATAGGTCCTGAGATTTGTCTAAAGTGGTAAAAATGTAGAATAAGATACACGACGTTCCAAATTCAAATCTTTATAAGAACATAATACCATGTAATATGTAAAAATAAATAAATGTCAAAATCTATGTAGTTGATATATAACTACAGTTATACAATAATCATCATTACTAAAATAAATAAAAAATAAAAATTGAAAATAGAAATTAAATTGAAAGAAGGCGCACCTGTGTCAATGACCCTAATAATGACACTAGACATGTTGTGATGAAAAGAAAGTTTTGATAAAGTTCCGATTCCGTATTCAAGAAATCCCAAGATCTTGTAGTATGTAGTTGAAGAAGTGGATCAGGAAAATAGATACTATTTCTTCATGACCTGCATTTCCACAACATTCATAATATAATAAATGTCACTAACATTTATGTCACAGTTGACTAGGATTTGGACCACTTATAAGACAAACTCAAGTGATAATGTTTCTTTTATTTTTCTATATCAACAAAAGGTTCAAAAAATTCCTTTGATATTATAAGTGCATCAATATATATATATATATTATATGTAGTTAAAGTAACACTTAAGTCCTTGTTGCTTATTTGGTGGAAGGCAGAATTCAAGGACAAATATGTCATTTAATTTGAATAAAAGTGAGACAATCCAATGGAAAAGGCTAAGAGAAAATGAAGTTAATACCAGATAGCATGGAAGCTTTCTGTGTGAGCATTGCTGAGAAGCCCTTGAAAGCATGATGGTAAGAATGGATGAGAGAGATTCTCTCACTCTCATGACTGTCACAAAAAAAAAGAAAAAATTGGTTAAAAGACATCATTTAACCCTAAATTTATGAATCTAATTTTTTTTCTTTTTTTTTTTTAAATAACTCATTTTGGATAAAAAAAAACCTTACGTTTCATGTGGTATTTGTATTGTCTTTCAAAAGAATGGGATATTTTTGCAACAAAATAATAAGAGCATTTTTATCAAAATTAGACCAAAATTATGGAGGGTCATATTTCACTTTTGTTTTTAAAAATCATTTATTCAAATCACCAAAAAAATGAGAATAAACTTTCATTAAAAAAATTAAAAATAATTTTATTAAATTAATATAGTTAGGAATGATGACCTTGGAATAATGGAGGACAGTAACTGCAAGTGACTTGACTCTGCAACTTCAGCATCTCCTCCATGGCTGTTTGATGATTTCCCCATATAGACAATGTAAGACTGCCAAAACAAACAGAACATACCCATATAAATCAAACAAGAAAATCATGAGGTAAAAATGAAGAAAAAATTTTAAATTCCATGGCAAAATGGATGTTGTTAATGCACTGGGAGCTTCATTGGAAGCAGCAGAGAGGAGATGAGAAGATGGAAAGAGAGGAAGAGGAAGAATTGCAGAAAAAAAAGGTGCCATGAGCATGAAACACATGAGAAGATGAAATGAAAGAATGGAAGGAAGAAACCACCACCCATTTGTAGGCTGAGGTTGAAGATGAAGCTTTTGTGAGATAGGGATGGTAAAAGTGTTTTTGATTATTCTCTTGTGAGTACTTTATATTATTACATAATAATAATAATTTGGCTTGAGATACCAGAAGTGAGAGACAGATATAATGAAGGAGCATAGCTCACCAAATATATCATTGTCCTCAAAGGCACCAAACTTACAAAGTTCTTTCATTAGTTTTGGTGGCCCTATCTCTGCATCTGTTATCATTTTTCTTCATATATATATATATATATATATATATGCTGTCATTTAATCACTGATTTCTCCATTTTGGACTTTATTAACACGGACATGAGTCCATATATACATGAATGGATAGTGAGAGATTCCCCTTGAAAAAGACTAAGGGTCTAGTTGGTTCATGTTTTTTAATATTGTTGTTGAAAACGGTTTTAAAACACAGTTAAAATCATTTCACGTTTTTCAAAGTTTAAATTTAATAAGCTAAGGCTTTTTAGAAAAACTTTAATCTAACATGCTCATTGCTTTACTATCCTTATTTCATTTTTCATAACAAAAAAAAAAAAAAGTTTTCAAAAATAGTAACAAAGACAACCTATATAAAGTTGTTATGTTTGGACCAGAAAATATGTGGGGAAATACAAGGGAAGAAATAGGGATGAAATGTAAAAAGGAATGAGTAAATGAAGAAAAATAAAAATAGAGTTAAATCCAACACTATTATTTGTTACTTCAAATTAATTTTATTTATTTTAATTCATCTATATAAGGATTAAATAATTTTAAAATATATAAATTTTTTAATTAATTTTATTTATATTTAGTTTTCTTTGAGATTTTTCATGATTTCCATGAAATTTGAGGGAAAAAACAGAGAGGAAAAGTAAAAGAAAAACAAAGGAAAATGACATTAGAATTACATCCAACGTTTTATTTTTTAGTCTACTACTCCAATCTCATTTATTTATTTTAACACATCAATATGAAGATTTTAAATAATTCAAAAATGTAAGTTTTTAAGCAATTTATTTTATATTTAACTTTCTTTAAGATTTTTACTGAATAACCATTTAAATATAAGAAAAAAATTACCATTTTTCTTTCCTTAATTTTCTCTCAACAAACCAAACATAACTTAGATTTTTGACAAAATAGAAATGGTCCATATATCAACCTCAACTTCCATATCCTTAATCTTAAATTAACATTAAAAGCGAGTTAAGGCTTTGACTTGGTAAACCGGTGGGAATGGTTTACAGAAGATCCACGTTCAAATCCTTATAAAAACAAGTACTACAACTTAATATACAAAATGAATAAATATAAAACAAAATCTCAAAAGAGTATATATATATATATATATATATATATATATATATATAAGAGGCATACCCATGCAGGTAATGCTACGTATAAGAAACAACTGCATTGATCTCAATATAATATTTTTATATCATTTGTCAATGATAAGACAAATATTCTGGCATTTCCTTTTATTCTCTACAAGATCCTAAAACAAGGTACTGAATCTCTTAAGAATATATTCTAGAAAATTTTGTTTTTTGCTTTTGTTTTATAAGATCTAAAATTAGAGTGTTTGATAAATAGATTTGAAGTGCAAGCAACCGTGTTGCTTTGACAGAAGAAAGAGTGTAATAAACCTCAAGGGCCATGTGCAATTTTTCTTTTTCTTTATTTCCTTTTGCCCTCTTCTCTCTCTCTTTTATTTTCCTTTTTCCTTCTTTTACGCCTAAGTGTTTTAAGTATTTGTTTACATCCTCTTTTATTCTTGCTCTTAGCTTGTGTCACACATCCTATGAAATAATATAATTTATATTCAATGCTCTTTATCCATCACCAATGTTTTTGACATGAGGAAGGAATATAATATTGTTAAACCTGTCCAAAAAAATTATTTTTGTTATTATATTTTAATATTTCTAATGAATACCAATTTACTATCCAAATATTAAAAATGTTATACTCAAGTTTTATTCCTTTTTTCATAATTAAGCTTCTCCAGATACATGTTGGTTGTATTTTGTAAGGTTGAAGAAAATTATTGTTCTTCTATGCATTTTGAGAGTTCTCTACTATCTGGTTTTTGTAGTTTGAAGGACAATGAGACCATGTTTGATTACATATTTCGTCATCGAAAACGCCATTTTGATATTCTCTGAAAGTAAAGGGTCTGGGACTTTCGTGTTTTCATAACACACAAAAAAATTGAACCAAACAGATTTTCAGGGTTTTGGGGTGGGAGATGGTTTCATTTACATAATCCTGCAATTTACAAAATTCTCCCATTTAAATATGTATTGATAGTATAGATTCATTCATACACAGAATAAAAATAAAATAAAATCAGCCAATATCATATCCTTTATTTAGTAAATGATCCATCTTATTATTAGCAACAAGAAGAAAAAATTTACATTGGTTACTATATTTGCCGTCAACTGTTTGAAAAGGATCTTAGGGAAATGAGGAAATCAAACACCACATCTGAATTAGATCCTGAAGCTCCTGAAATATATGTATACATATATTTTATTGTATGCAGGGTCTGACAAAGGAGCTGATTTTTCCAGAATTCAAGAACAAAGACTTTAGTATTTAATGGTCCACCCTCTACCTGCAATTTCACAAACACCTTGAAAGATCTTAGTCTTCATGTCATTGCATCGCATTCCTAAGAGACATAAAGGTCGTCTATTAGGTATAGAAATCTTTTTTTTTCCGGGTTTCGTGGGAGACCTGACCTCAGAGAGTTGAATCAGGTTGTCTTTTCTGCTATCTGGTTGTTCAGGAACTCCATCACTGAAAGGCGCTGCATGCAGAGATATGGTACTAATTTTAAGATTACTTCTGGGTTTGGAGTTGACTGTAAGATAAGATCAAGGAGAGGAATCTTACCCGTCGCTCAAGAGCAGCTTCTTCGGAACTTAATGTCAAAGATTCCAACAATTTTATGGCTTCTTCAAATCCATTAATGGCCACACCCTCATTTCCAAGACTTCTGTCCACATCAGCAACTTTCGCAAGAGAAACAGCCACATCTAGAATCTATGACCACAAGTAAAAGCAAAGCAAGAGGGATAAGTTTATTTCATTTGGTCATTCACGGTATAAAATAATGCAAAGATCTGTCCTTGGAGATATCCTGAGAAAAAAAATGTTACAATGGAATAGAACTCTTAAAATAATAGATCATTATTTTATTTCGTTTTGCTTCCATCCTTTTATCATAGACATGTTCACATTCTTATAGTTAATGGCCAATTGGACATGCATACAACTCTTTTCTCCTATGTAGCTTTGCAGGTTACATGGCAAATACTTTATTTGTTCTTTTTGTTTTTTCTCTCTTGGCAATTTATCTTCACTCCTCATGCCAACCAGTCCAATGAAATGATAGAGAAAATTCACTAATAAACCCCATATCTTTCAGTTTCACAGAGAAACATAACTGATATGATTTCTGTATTTAGTTTCGTAGATAAAGAATATTTTACCATCCTACCACAGCCTTTTGTAGCAAATGGAAAGCATTTGTTAGATAGGAAGATAACAAAGGTAAAGAAAACTATAAGGCTAGGCCAGAAGCACAAATAATAGGAAGACTATGAAGAGGAAATCTTTGCTGAGTCCCACTAAAGAAACAAATCTCAATAGGTACAGAGTCCCAAACAAACTCAGACAAGTAAAATCTTTGCTGAGCCAAGTGATTCACGACAAGGTTAGCCAATCTAGTTTCCACATAAGGAACGCTGTATGCATCTAAAAGACTAGTCCAAATGTCATTCAGCCAAGCCCCCTCATCATGCATGATCCCTAGGACAGAATGTCACAAGCCCCCTAAACCCAGAGGTTACAACCATTACATGGACAACTCCAACTATGCTTCCGACAAAGGATCTCTGCCTATCAGCTGCTCAAACCAGTTAGTTTGGGGAAATTAAAAAAAACAAATAAATATAAATGAAATCATAAACAGCCTATATCATCTTTGAACCCACCACGGATCACCATCTTTCTTTTGTTGCTGAAGCAAACAACCATCAAAATTGAGTTTAAGCATCCATTGGGGGAAATCTACTCAAATTCTATCCATAACTCATTCTAAAGGCACGACACCTATATGATCAAAAAATGTTGTGATGATGGGAATATCCAAGGACTCTTCTTAATCAGCTACCTAAGGAGAAGATAATGAATAGAATCCCAAAGAAGCCCAAAGGCCCCCACTACTCTAAAACTTTAAGTCATTCACTCCCCTCTGAGTCGTAAACAATGGAAAACACAGCTCTACCATCCTCTCCCCTAGCTTTCCTTCCAAAACACCCAAGACAATAGTCATCGTTTACAATGCATCCATATTGGACCAAAGAAAGATCAGCCAAAAGAATCATCTGGTGAATAACTACATGAATTGAGTATCACAATACTGACTCAGCTACCTAGCAAGCTTAATCAAGCTTACTATTTTATTATTTATTAATCGGTATCACAAGTTTAAATTTATGCAAGTTTAATCAACTGATTTTTGAGGAATAATTATTTATTAACCTTTAAATTATCTGAAGCTTTGTCAACGAGTAGCTCAACCATTTTTCTCGAGAAGAGTTTTGAGCATCCTAAAAGGCTCGATCGAGTTCGAGCCAGTTCAAGCTCGAGTTTTAAATCGAGTCAAGCTCGAGTTTGGCTTGCATCGACTCTACCGACTCGACATAACCTCACCTCAATAAGGAACAGAAGAAAATTAATAAGAAAATGTAATGAGAAATGGGGAAAAGGACCAACACCTCACATTGCAAAAATGGGGAACAGTGGATATGATGCAAATAGAGAATAGTAGAAGGATTATCAATTTCCCTGGCCCACCAAAACTTATATTCCAAGAAGGGAATTTAGAAGAAACTAAAAAAAATAAGAGAAGTTAATGTCTTGTTCACATACACAGATACACCTAGATCCAGGAAGATAGAATGTCTTGTTCACAGACACAAGATCCAGGCAGCCATGAATAATGCTAAGTGTTGGACACCCAAAAATATAGAAAGAATTTCAATCCATCACCAGAATGAAATAGGACAAATGAAGTCTTGATAACCCTAGGAACTACCTTTCTGAAGCAAATAACGGGCCCTCTCAACCACAAATTTCCATTGTTAAAGTGGCAAGAAGTTTAGTACCATCAAAGAGCCATAAAATAATGCAAACTGAACCCTATGTTATACATACAGGCATGCTCTTATTATTCTTCATCCATAAAAATATATTAAAGTTTTAAATAAAACAGAAATATACAAACTTCAGATTCAAATCAAACAGCACTTGGTATATGAAAATAACAGTTCATATCAAATACGCAAATCAATAGGAGGCACATTGTCACAGTAGCTAACCTAGATGGAAATATTTGAGCGATCTGATTGTGGCATTGCAACGAACATCCAATGATTGGGAATAGTAAGATCTTGAAACTTCAAGGTCTCCATCATAATATTTGAGATCTCCAATTTTATTGAGTGAGACAGAGTAAGTGTGTGATCTGTAGAGAATCAAACAGAAAAAAAAGTCCAATTAATTAGAGCCACATACATATATATGCAAACAAACGTATAGGATATGCCTTAATGGTTGGGAAGAAGTAACCTCCAGATCATCTTCTGGCAATTTTCTGAGGAAGTCAACACTTTCTTCAAAATATGTGATTGCAGCACCAGCATCTCCTGTTGCTCGACTGCAACACACATCATGTGTTTAGATTTTGTTTAAACAAAAATCTATGAATTAAGATTCATAATTGTTGTATAACATCAATAGGCAGTAAGAATAATAAGAAAATTTGTCTTCATTATAAATTAAAGTTCTCATTCTGAGAAAAAGCAATCAGTATCGTTAGTAATATTTACACTTTGATGATGCATACATCATATTTCACAACCCTTCCTTGATACTCACAAAACAATAATTAGACCAATCTTCCCTATTTACTAGAAAAAAGAGGGCTTTGCACTTAATCTATTGCTGTGGCTTCATTTCCATCTTCTGATCTTCAACTAGCGGCTGCCTGCTCAAGGATTGTATGGAGGTTCTTAAGCTCACCCCAATGGATGGGACTTTTCATCTTATATATCCTGCTTTCTTTCCTCAAGGACAAGGATGAGAATGCCCATACTAAATTCTCCTTTTCAAATAGATCAGAGAGACTCAAAGCCCTAGCCTACCTCAAACCTTCCAACAATGCTAGAATATCTGTTTTGATGGCCGAATCCTTCTCATACAAGCTCTTGAAAAACATTCTCAACATTATACCAAAATCACACCTCCAAATCATTTTCTCATAGACCAATCAAATTTTAACTTTAAACCAGTTAATCAACCAACTCTCCTAAAAGCCTGCTTGTAGAATTTGGGTTAATATGAATATCATGCCTTTAACACTTTGGTCTCACATAGCCATACCCACACGTGAAGAATCAAATAAACAAATAGAGTCTTCCATGCACTTTCAAATTAACAAATGGGGAATAAATTGCAAAGAGGCAACTCGAACCCGAGACCTCTTGCCAAACTAGACTCTAATATCATGTTAAACTACAAACTCTTCTAAAAGTTCAAGCTTATAGAATTTGGGTTTAATATGAATATCATGCCTTTAATTAAAACCCATCAAAAGCAAATGGCTGAATCTTTAGGTTTGATTAATTGCTACTGTTTCCTCAAGATATTAGGCAGATACAATGGAAGAAAATTATTTTTAAGGTTTTGAAGGTAATGCCAAGAACGTGATTTTCTGATTCCATTCAATAAAAAATAAAATCCTCACCTCAAGGATTGTACTATTTTATGGGTAGTAATGAGATGGTCAATGATATTTTGCTTGACTATTTGTTAGCAATGGGTTCATGGCATAGATTTTCTAGGCTTCACTGAATTGCTTAGGTTCATTCAAGCACAAATATGATTTTTAATAAACCAAAGGGGTTACTCGTGACTGGGCAACAATAATTTGGCTAAAGAGAAATGTAAATTATTGAAGGATGGATGGATATTTACATCCCTACAAGACTTGTATATTTCCTTTCCTCCCTATGGATATCAATTACTTTGTGTTAGGTTGTGTGACCAAGATGAATCGAAGATCTGTTTGCTCACCATGCATGGGGATTGAAGAAGTGCATGGTGAGTGGAAGCAAAAGGTGAGATTGGCTACAAAGGTAAAGTAGCTATCGTCAAAAGGCCAGACCAAAGCAATGTGTTACCAAGATGGATTGAAGATCTGTTTGCTCACCATGCATGGGGATTGAGGAAGTGCATGTTGAGTGGAAGCAAAGGTGAGGTTGGCTACAAAGTTAAAGTAGCTATCATCAAAAGGCCAGACCAAGGCAATGTTCTCTGGGATCAACAACTTCATTATGTATGACAGCTGCACCACAGTTAGGTTTCACAAAGAAGCAAGGACCCTGGAAATTGTATGTCTGGAGTGTGTCATGATCTGTTTAGCAATTAACTAAACTCTTTACTGATTAACCAGCTGGTGGATATGTTGGCTGTTGAGGTTTCTTAATAACCCGAGGTTTACCAGTTTGCTTCTTTTTTCTTTCTTTTTTTTTTTTGGCTCCATTTTTACCTTGAACATTCATTCTTTCTTCTACTTCAAGGTCATTTTTGAGTTTTATTGTTTATACTAAAAGGAAAATGAGTTGGATAAATTGTGGAGGGAATTTCTCAAAGAATAAAATATAAAAACAAATGTTCCACTTTAGAACATTTTAGAAGAGTCTAAAAGCTGCATATTCAATAGGAAGCTTAATAAGAGTAGACAGTCACTTGTCAAAACTCAAGCAAACTACAAAGAAGAAGACTTGTTTTCCAATGAAGCAGCTTCTAATCAATCTTAAACTGATAAAATTATCAACTTTTGGCTTTAACCAGTCATTGTAGTGTTTAGGACTAGTTGACTAAAGATCTTTTAAACAATAAAATTATTAGAGCACATTTTTTTGATAAGTAACAAAACTATTAGAGCATTATACGATGGTAGTCCTAAACCCCAATAGCTAAACTTTTAGGAAGGTTTCGGGCCATTGTCAAAGCTCCAGTTTATTGAGATTTCAAGTTTGAATCTCCCATTTGTTTATCCATCTAACCCTCTAGATCACAAAGTTTGTGATTTCTGATTTGTTTGTTGTTGTTTGTCTCTCTATGTACAAGCATGAAGATACAAAATCATTCAAGCACGTGAGTAGTAAGTCAGTACATGATATACATTGTGGGTCAAAATCTTAGCCACTCAAGTTTTTTGGAATGAGTGTAGCTCACAAAACAAATGACTTTCTTCAAGAAGTCAGACTAGCACTCCACTGCATTTAAGAATTCAACAAGTCAATTATCACTGCAAAGGCTTTGATTAATCATACCAGAGCCATAAGAAAACAGGGGAGGAACGCCACCTACGTAGCTTGGAGCTACATATGGTGAAAGAGCCTATATTTATGCCCTTAGAACACTCCTCTGCTACCTCATATAAACTTCTCGCCATAACTTAGATTTATTCACCACAAAAACTAATTAAAGGCCTCGTGTGAATTTCAACTTTAAATCATACATCAAGTCCCTCAAACCATAACCATGGGTCATGTAACCTCCCATTGTTTTACATAGACATACACGCATACACGAGCATGTATCTACCCAACCACCTCCCTACCTTCACTCTTCAAGCACAGGAGAATTCGCCAACCAAAAACAACAAAGACTTGCTCTAAATCCACACCAATGGATGATAGCATATCGAATCACTATAAAAGTAAGTGAAGGTAAAAAGAGAAAGGCATACCAGTCCCTACATACCAAGAACAGCTCCCACTGTGTTCAACGATGTGTTGCCCATTCTTTCCAACTGACCACGGATATCTTCTGCACATATGCTGGCTCTTGATTTGGCACTTCAACATTATTAGCACGGAATGCCTGCATATGAAATGGCCAAGAGTTATTTGTAAACTGGTCAAGGAAATCCAATATCTTTATTGAGGCATAGACCAGAGTTCTAAAGACACAAAGATGATCATTTCAGTCAAAGAAAGAAAAAAGTATTTCAAAAGGATTTTGATAATGCAGTAGGATTTATACTGATGTAAATGATAGCAATGACAACAATAATAATGATGATAACAAGCACATACCTCCTTTTTTTTCACTCTAGGTCACTTATTTCTCATTTGGCACAGAAGAAAAACTTAGAAATAATATAAGAAATAACCGGCTCAAACTCACCCTCATGGCTTGTTGCACCAAGAATGTACCTCTCTCCAAAGACACATCCTCATATATCACAGTTTTATTATCTCCTACTACTTCCTGAGTCTGCATTAACATGAGATCTCTTTTATTCTACCATGACCTTCTCAAACGATTTGTCCATTCTGAAGGATTCTACATCGTTTCAATTTTCTAGCACGCTGTCAAAGAGTTAGTTTCTGGGCAATCTTTAAAACGTGATATACATGCCTACTCTTAGATTAAAATGATAGTTAATATGGGTAAAAACTGCAAAATGATGAGCACACTACACAGAAAACAAACTTAAAGGTTAAAGTTGCCTTTGTCTGCCTACTTGCAATATACATGAGAACAAGGCACACATTTGCTGCTTTCAAAGAGAAGTGCTTGGCATATCATACAGCTGAGAGGACCCAGCTTAAATGTTTGAGAATCGTATCCAAAGGGACACTTAGGTGAAATGCTGCCAGAGTCAGCAGAATCCTTTTTTGTGCCTGCAGAATCACCAGAGTCCTTCTTGGTCTTGCTCAAAGGGACACTTAGGTGAAATGCTGCCAGAGTCAGCAGAATCCTTTTTTGTGCCAGCAGAATCACCAGAATCCTTCTTGGCCTTGCCTTCAAGTTCCAACTGGTGCTTATTTGGGCATTCATTAGGTTTCCTTGAAGAGGCGCCATCAGGACGAGCAGCTTTGACAAAGGGCAGAGAAAATATCTTCATCAACAACCTGTTCAAAGACCATGATTAGAACTTCAACGAAGGAGGGGAAACAGTTCATTAAGGATAAAGGTGGCATGATACCTAGAAAAGGAAGGGAAATGCCGCTTTCTAAAGAAAAATGCAAGAAATCCAAGGAGAGGAGAACAAAGCAAAGAAGAACCAAACTAGCTCAGCAGACCAAGAGAGAACCTATTTGGCTAGAATACACACTTCCAGATTAGCAGTCTAGAAATCTGAGTCGATGATACAAGCCAAAAAGTTAGAAAGGTCGATAGCACCTTGAGTGTCCAAACTTCAATGACCTTTAGGACTTCCAATCCACTAAACAACATTGTAGCTATAACCTTCCTCAAGGAATAAACACAATGGCTTTTTTAATCCTAAGAGCCAAAGAAAAGAGGAGCAACCTACATACTGCTTTACAGCACCCTGACCAGATGGCCTCTAATAAGTGAACTACAAACTCTATTGCTGAGCTCACAAATTTCATTTAAAAGCTTAATATCTAGATTTAAGCTTACAACGACATCATGTCAAAACACTCTTCTAGTCAGGTCTCATAGCCCCACATGTAGAGGGACAGACTTGTAGGCAAGCAAATCAGTGAGGCAAGACAAGATGGCAGGTAAACAAATCAAAGACAGCCTCTTCTAGGCTTGCACAAAAATTTAACAATTTCATCTTAGGATGTAGGCTCACCTTGTATATTTTTTTTTATCAGTAAAAAGCAAAATTTATAGAGAGGACAAAAGAATCCAAATGTACACGGGTTGTGAACAAAAGGGAGCCAAAACAAAACATCCAAAAAAAAAACCCCAAACACCTCAATCATTCCCATCCAAGTGAGGAAGTTCAGAATGTAATGTGCATTAGCATTAATATACATATTAGCCCATGTCCACAAATTGATGTAGAGTTAGCTTTAACTCCTTGGGCGGAGGAACCCTACTCGAACACCAACCTATTTTTGCGCACTGCAGATCCCCCACAAAATTTTTGCGCTTGCAATGAATCAATATGGTCTATGGTCTCCTCTTCCTCTTCGCACACATAAAAACATCTATTCACAAGAGTCAATCCGCAGCGTTTGAGTTGATCCAGACGTCGATCCTCCTTCCATCCCCAAGGGCAAGATCACGCTCGACGAAACCGAGCCACTCTTTTCTAATTTCCTTCCATAAGCTAGTCCCATAGCCACCTCTCAGGTCACAGGTATGCCAACCCCCGACAGACTCACCAAATTTGCAACAGATAACCTTTCTCCAGAGCGCATTTCTATCGTTGGTAAACCGCCAACTCCATTTGCAAAGGTGGCCTTATTCATCTCATGTGTGGTAGCTTTTAATCTCAATGCCTCCTTTACTCTTGTCTAAGACACCACATCACTACACAAAGAGATTTTCTTGTCAAAGTCACTCCTCACCGCCCCCCAACCCAAAGGAACTGCCTTTGAATCCTTTCCAATCTAGTACACACTTTCTGAGGCATTCGGAAAAGAGAAAGATAATAGATAGGAAGACTGGATGTGGTGTCGTATATGTTTAATCCCACTCTTAGAAATATCACTTGTTAAGGCCTGTGTGGCATGATAGGAAGGGGAACCAATTTTACATCCCATCTCTAAGGCCAGCTCTGCCGCGTTAGTCACAGGTCCAATTGGGATAATTTCGCTTTTGTTTAAGTTAATTTTCAAACCCGACAGCTTCAACCACACGTAATCCAAATTATAACTTAACTGATCATTGTCCGTCGCAAAGAGGATTGTGTCATCAAGCGTAGAGAAGATGGGAGATGAGGTACTTTCCCTCGATCGTAATCCTATCGCAACCACGTAATTTCCATCAACAACACGATTTATCAGACAACTGAGAGCTTCCATCCCAATAACAAAGAGGTAGGGAGAGAGGGGGTCACCCTGCCACAAACCCCTAGAACTTGGGAAAAAACCAGCAGGGGATCCGTTTATGAGGACCGAGAAAGAAGCTGTGGAGATGCACCATTTTATCCAGCTCAGACACCGACTGCCGAATCCCATCCTGCCCATGACTTGGAGCAGAAACCCAACCCGATACTATCATAGGCTTTTCTATATCCAACTTACACTAACCGCATTTCTCTTTCACTCGTGGTTGAATCCACGCCTCGTTGGCAATCGAACAAAGGCTCGAATTCGCGCCCTCATAAAGCACAGACGAAGAATCACCTCGTCCACGACCCTCTCGATCCTATTGGCTAAAACTTTGACAAATCTTATAAAGGCCTCCCATGAGTTAATTGCCTTAAATCCTTAAAATCTTCCACTGCTCTGCTGGGGTCAAACCAGAAGGTCGATTAGACTTGACAACTGGGCCTCGCTCCCGAACTCCTTGGTGCCTAAACCTCATTCTTTACGAAGTCCCAGCTAAAAGCCCAAAAGGCTAAGGGGGAACCATCAGGGCTAGGAGCCTGTAGTTATTGAGACCAGAGATAGCTGTCCAGATTTCTTCCTTTGAGAAGACTTCCTCCAACCTGGCCGTCTACGTAATCCGATCCCATTGAAAGCTAAACTGCAGAAGGAGGACTCCAATCGCCCGTATTTGAAAGCGCATTTCGAAGGCATTTACAAGACCACTTTGATATCCGCCTCTCGTCTAACTTTCTACCGTTGATGCAAATGTTGTTTACAATTCCTTCGCCATGGGCGTTAGCCATCCTTGTGGAAGAAACCGTGTTCCCGCCCCCTTCCTTTGAAGCCATGTCTCTCCTGACCCTCGTCTGTGATATTTCTTCCATGAACAGCTGAATCATCGCTTTGGCACATTCCTCTACTTCCTCGAGAACCAGTCCCCTTTCCTTCTCACGATCATCCCACAAAGATACCATGCGTAAGGCATCCTCCTTGTTAGTCTCGACTTTCCCAAAAACTTCTCTGTTCCAAGCCTTCAAAATACCTTTAAGGATATCTATGTTCCCTGCATAGGCTCACCTTGTATATGATGCTCTCTAACACACATGATCATGCATGGCAGAACCTATGCCAAGTTAGACAAGGTTACCAAGAGAGCACGCATGAAAGTTTAAGCTTGGAAACACAATGAGAGGAAAGGAGAAGTCCAAGTTTAATGGACAACTATCCCTACTAGACATTGAAGAAGAAATTCACACTAGATTTTCCATTATGAAGGAGAGAGCCTTCAAAAATCTTAAACAGAAATAAAGCTAAGCTATAAATCTTGGCTTTGAACTTTACAGGAGATTTGGAACATACTATTTAATTCCCTACCTCAAATTAGACCAATTAGTAACCAAGACCATACCCTTACAAAGCCCTCGAATCCCTCATATCTCTAAACCCAAGTGAAGTTGAAAGTCGAAAAATGAACAAATATCGATTCAGTGGCACTCAATTAATACTTAGCCAAATCAATTTTTATTTTGCACTTAATAGAAGAAAATTTTAGATAGTTAAAGCCAAAGAAAAGAGATTATGACTTTTTTAATCGACAAAGAAAGAAGATATCGACCAAAAGCGAGTATACAGGACGATACAAGAGAGCGCCACAGCCTATAGAAAAGGCTAAGGAAAAGAAAGAAAACATACAACCAGCCCATAAGAGCACTAGCCTAGGCATAGCCATAGAACCTATACAAAAGAATCCTAATAAAAGAAATATTCGCATTTGGAATACAACACGCCCATGTGAAGAGGGAACGGATAACAACGAGCTCAATCTCAAGGTAGAAAAGGTAGCATCTTCAAAATAATCCTATTCCTCTCTTTCCAAATAGCCCAAAGAATCGTAGGGCTATCAAATAGTCTTGACTTTTCAATCGGAAAATGTACCTAACTTTGAATGAGATCCTTAATAAGGAGGCAAGTCAAGACACCAAAAGCGTAAAAGAAGATCACCATTGTCCCCATATTGAAGGCAAGGGATAAGAATATATGCTCCAGCTCTTTCTTCCTCCTCCCACAAAAAGGGCATTTGCTGTGCAAGAGAAAAACCCTTTTTTTTAATTGATTTGAAGTGAGGATCTTACTCACCTCAGCCTCCCAAGCAAAAAAACTAATTTTTAGAGGGACATAGGGATTCCACAAGATTTTGGTAAGGACTAAACAAAGGAGAATTCCTTCCAACTCGATCAAGTATGCCTTAACCTAGCTAACCCGACACATCCCTTCCATATCATGTTATCCTTTGTCATAGGATTAATGTCGCCGTTGCTAGTTAGAACAAAGGCCTGAATAGTATCCAACTCCCATTCATTGAATGACCTCAAAAATTTTGGGTCCTAGTGGCCAAAGCCTCAGCCCACTCCATAAATCAAGAGTCAAAGCACCTTTTGAGCTGGCAATACTATAGAGGACTGGAAAAGCTTCACATAAAGGCTCTTTACCGCACTAGGTACCTTCCAAAAATCTGATTTTCTTTCCATCACCCAACTGAAAAACATAGTCTTTCTTCAACTGACCAGCTTCCTTAGCAATGACTTTCCAAAGACCAACACCATAGTTGCCTTTTGAACAAAGAGTGAACCACCCCTCTTCTATTGTAACATACTTAGCAGTTATACAAGATTTCCAGATAAGGTTTTCCTCCATTGCAAACCTCCAGGCCCACTTACCCAACAAAGCCTTGTTTAGTAGATCAAGTCTTCTTAACTCAAACCATAAAGTTCTCGATGAGTGTAAGTTCGATTCTTCGAGACATACTATCTCTTCCAGTACCTAGCCTTTCCGAAATCTTCCCCAATTCCTTCCCAAACGCTAGCTGAATTCTGTTTGATACCGAGTGGAAGACCTAGACAAGTGGATGGGAGGGACCCCACTCCACAACCCAACTCACAAGCTAATCCCGATTCAGTTCCCGCACTCACCACTCGGCAAATAGCACTTTATCAAGATTGACACAACTCCAGAGCAGCTTCAAAACACAACAAAATCCAACTTAAGGACACCATTTGCTCTTCAAAAATCTTTACAAACCAAGGTATCATCAACAAATAACAAATGGAGATATTCATAGTTACACCATTTCTACCCCTTATATCATAGCGCCTCGAGAGAAATCCTCCCATTTGAGCCTTGTCAAAACGTATAAGAAGACTTCCATCCTAAGACGAAGAGTAATCTGCATAGAGGATCCCTTTGACGAAGCCCCTTGAGCTTGAAACCAAGAGAACTACCATTAATAATCATTGAAAAGAAGCTGCGGAAATACACCACTAAATCCACCCTATCCATTTGTTATCGAAGCCCATTTCCCTTAGGACCATAAGAAGAAACTTCCAATTCAGCTTGTCATAAGCCTTCTCTACATCTAGTTTGCATAAGATGTCCCTTTCCTTCCTCCTAACCATTGCATCAATCACTTCATTAGCTATTAAAGAGGCATCCAGGATCTACCTACCTTCCACAAAAGTGTTCTAAGCTTTATTGACCACACGGCTCATCACTTTTTTCAATCTGTTTGCTAACACTTTAGCAATCAACTTGTAGAGACTACCCACAAGGCTAATAGGTCTAAAGTCTTTAAAGTCATATGCCCCTTCCTTCTTTGGCACCATCACTAAAAACATGGAGTTCAAGCTTTTACCGAACTAGCCATTCACAAAAAAAAAAAAATCAAACTCCTATAACTTCATCCACCGCTTTCCCAATTGAACTACCAAAAGCTATTGTATAACCATCCGTACTGTGGTTTTCTTCTCCATTCAAATTTCATGGAGAGCGTAAAAACAATTTCCTCTTCTACAAAATGTAGCTCCAAACCAACTGCTTTTTTGTCTTCTAGCTTAGAGAAACCCAGCCCCTCTAAGTTTGTCCTCCAATCTCCCGAGTCAGTGAGCAAGGTTTTAAAGGCGCTAACTGTTGAGAATCATAGGATATTCTTATAATATCCTCTCGATGAGGTTCCTGTAATATTCTAAGTTAATATCCTATCCTACGGTTTATTCCTGCGATATTCTGTAATATTCTCTGCCATGGTCTACCTTATGTCATCCTGATGTATATAAATAGATAGAACTTATACTCTCACTAACTCACTCATTCATTTTCAATAAGAAAAACATCTTTTTCTTATATTTCGTCACATGGTATCAGAGTCATAGTTGGTTCTCGAGTGAGCCCTCACCTCCAACAGATCTTCGCTTGATTCCTCCATTAATCTTCTCAATCGATCTCCTCCGGCTGATTCTCACCGATCTCCTGATGACTCTTCCTCAATTCTGGATCTTCCAACATATCTTTCTCGCCTGATCTTCTCCGACCTGATCTTCTCTCTTAGAAAAAATCTTCTCAATCGGATCTTCTCCAACGGTCCTCAATCCAATCACATCAACTCCATCATGGAACACCTCGGGTGTTGCATTGCCATCGGCATCGGATAGGATTAAGTACACCTTTATAACAAGCTTAATACATATAACCTATGTGCTCTAACTTGAGAGGGAGTGTTGAGAATCATAGGATATTCTTAGAATATCCTCTCATTTATTCCCTAGGATATTCTTAGAATATCTTATCCTATGGTTTATTCCCTAAGATATTCTTAGAATATCCTTTGGTTTATTCTCTACCTTTATGTCATCCTGATGTATATAAGTAGATAGAACCTGTACTCTCACTAACTCACTCATTCATTTTCAATAAGAAAATCATCATTTTCTTATATTTCTTCACACTAACAATACCTTGCTCCAAATTATGCCCTTCCCTAAACCAAACACCATTGATTTTCAGTCTTGTTATGTCATTGTGCCTTCAATGGGAATTTGTCATTTTGTGGAAGAACCTTGTGTTTCTATCTCCTTCCTGAGCCATTTCTCGACTTTGTCTCCACATGATTTCAAAAGCCCATTTCTTGGAAGTCTCCACCTTGCAACTTTTCTTTCAAGCTCGCCGACCAAGTGGGCCTTTGAGCTCCAATGAAATTCCAAACAAATAGGTTCTAGAGGGCTTGAAATTTTTTCTCTTCAACCCTCCCAAAAACCTCCTTGTTCCAGCATTTGAGTTTAAGTCTCAGAGCTTTAAGCTTCTCCTCCACCACGAAACTGGCTGTCCCCTATCTCAAAACTCTTCCACCAACCATCTGCTAAACGTCCTTAGCATGAAAAGAATCCCACTCACTTTGGTTCCACCAAGAATGAAAATATTTTATTATATTTATCACCCTTAGCTAATCTCCACCTTAGCTTGTGAACATTAAAGAAGAGTTTGCAACATTTCCACCACCACTATCCAATAAAGCTCTTAGGTTTGTGTTTGGTTTCCAGAAAGTAAAAGCAAAGAAGAAATTTGCTAAGGAAAATTACCCTTCATATTTAGTTATCCTAAGAAAAAATACAAAAAAATAAAATCAAATATAATACGTATAATTAGAAATACATTTTTAAATTATTTGATCTTATGTTGATGATTTAAGATAACAAAAATGAGTTTGCAATGTAAAATAAGAATAACTTATCGAATTTCACTTATTTATTTTTAACGTTTAAAGCAACAAATAAAATAATTAATCAACTTCAACTCTATTTTTATTTTCCTTCCATCTACTTTCTTCTCTATTTACTTTTCCTTGAATTTTCCAAGAAACAGACAGCCTAAAAATTGAGGCAGTCAACAACTCTTACCACAAACTCCAAAACTCGTTAAGAAAGAACTTTTAAAATAAGTCTTTCCAAGGGCCATCTTTACACTACCCATATTCACCAATGATGATACTCTTTTTTTGTGACAAGTAAATTTTTGTCCCCATTAGGACTTGAACCAGGAACCTTCCACAAACCCTTCTCATCCTTTTACCATTTGAGTCAAGCCTCAATAGTATTACCAATAATGATGCTTATATGAGCCTAAAATGATTGTTGATCTTTTTAGATGGTTTTCTCTCCAAAGGCCCACCATACCCTCGTCTTCCTTCCTTGGAGACCTAAGCCCTTTCCTACTCACCAAACTTATTACCAATAATGATGGTCATATGAGCCTAAAATGATTATTGATCTTTTTAGATGGCTTTCCAAAGGCCCATCTCATACCCTTGCCTTCCTTCCTTGGAGACCTAAGCCCTTTCCTACTCACCAAACGTGCTTTTGATTACTCTTCTCCAAGGATTATGATGTCCAACCACATAACTCCAAAGTTAGTTCCAAAGTGACACCTTGTTAAGCTCTAAAACCATCAAATTCCTACAACCAAATTGTTTAAACAAATAGCATGCAACTTCCCAAGATTGCATCAGAAGACCCAGAAATTCCAATTTCTAGAAAAAGGGCAAAATCGTACTTCGACATTTAAATTGTAATTTCTGCTAAAAATCCGGAATTTATTCTCTAGATCTCTGATGATCGAAACAAAGATTTCACCGTTGGAATCGTCTGCAAATCTAGCTAGCATAAAATTTCATCGACTCCGAGATAGCCTAATTTACACGCTTTTCTCGAGGCATCGTAGCCGTGCCATAAAACGAATTTCGATGCGACGAAAATCACATATAACACGTACTCATGTGCCATGCTGGTACTTAGTAAACGATGAAATGCATGGTCAGAGGCCGACGTCAAAACCTAGCATGACATAGATGGCATTTTGAAATCTTAACAGAAAGCGACAAGTCTAAATAATGGGTCTTCTTTCCTGCAAAAGACCAAAACGTGGAAAAGGGGAGAGGGAACTTACAAGAGGTTGGGATATTTTTGCTTCAGAGAGAGAGCACTTCTCTCTAAAATATCAAGGCGATCCGACCGTCTAGCCTTCAGTGACATGAAAGCTCGGCCTATTAATTCAGAGGCTTCGCGCGAAGACGGATTTGGTGGAGTTTCAAACTCCTCGAGGTAGGGCTTCTCCCTACTGGGTTTTATTCTTTGTTTAAGAGCCATGTTAATGCTTGAGTTGAATGAGGCCGTGAGGTTGGTTGATCTGCCCAAATCTCTGGAACCGGCGCTGCTAGGATTTTTGAAACCTGATGTGGGACAAACCGTGATTGTCCACGTGGTCGCTTGAGTGCCATGGTGAAATATGTGCTATGAATGTGCGTTTTGATGTGTATGAGCCTAATCGCCGAGAAATACAGTTCACAAAGTGAACCGGTACTAGGTTTTGATAGAAACAAGAATCATGGGTTTTACCGCTCGAAATGTCGATCACAAAATAATTTTGTGAAAATATGTGTTTGGTCGAGGATTCAAGCGGAATTGCTCTTATTTGATCATTAGCCCAAGTGAGTTAATTCTTGGAGTGTGGAATGTGAAATTACATAACATGATTGCGATTTAAATTATGAATATATGCATGGTGATATATTCCATAAAGTTATATGAGTTATTGAAATGGGTATCACAATGCATTTATATGCAATCAAGCAATCTCTAGAGAGATAGGAGTGAGTGCATGAGGTAGTTCTTGAGAATGGTTCGAGGGTCAGTCTAAAATAATAAATATCGGAGGGTAGTCCAAACATAATATCAATCGTCGGAGACGGCCCAATTGATATACATCGGAGGGTAGTCCACACACAATATCAATCGTCGGAGTCGGCCCAATTGATATATACATCGGAGGGTTGTCCACAAACAAATAAAAGCTAGTCTTACACGTGGCTTAGTGTGTGAGGAGCTTCCGGGGAGGACTCTAGATATGAGATGATAAGTTAGGGACATTCAAGGTGATCACGATTCGCTGAACGCTGCTATTTAACATCAGACCGCACTTGTTATAGCAGCCACTTAGCGCGACATTCCACCATCGAAAGCATTGCCACCTGCCGAGGATATTATTTCATGTGCAGCCAGGAGGCGGCGAGGGGACGCTGCCTGCCCTAGAGACTGAGGATTAGAAGAAAGCCGGGTTGTGGCTTTGATCATTTTAAACATGTATTAGACTTCTCTAATTTTAATATATGGGTTGTATAAGAGTAAAAACATTTAAACTCTTAGAACTATTGGATATAGTTGGTATATGTTTTATGGGTATTGTTTATGGGCCCAAGTGGCCGTTTTACTCATGTTGTGGATATATTGCACTGTTTGGGGATGTGTAAATGCAGTATTGTATTCGTGGCAGGAAATTTCCACGTAAAAGGACTCGCCCGACTCAAGTGGCGTCTGCACCCGACATCCACTTGTATTCCGCGAGTTGATCGATAGCCAACTGACACCCGGCCTGGGGCGCTACAAAGAATCTTTCCCACCATCATTTCCTCTTTAGAGGAAATCCAATTGGATCTTCTCTAATCTCAACATCACCGACCAAGGCAAAGGGAATATTAAATTGGAAGACTGGAGAGGATGCCCTCTATTAGAGTAAGTCTATCTCCTTTGAAAAATATTGCATCTTCCAATAAGCTAGCCTCCTAAGTCTCTTCCAAAGAAACCCCGAGAAGGATCGTCTTAAGGCCTGGGTTTAACCAATGGTCACCAAACTGTCATTGGAGGTTTACTTGGCCGTTAACTTCAGAGCCTCGTGGGATTAGTTAAAGTGTGCGCAACCAAAGAGTTCCAAACAAACATTTGAACGAATCACCCAATGGTAATCCTACCTAGTTAGAAGCAAGGATGATTTTTGTTTTTTTGATAAGCAAGAGAAAAGGATGAATATTTTGATATTGACAAAGATAATGTAATGGTTTGCACTTACGGTAAATATCAATGATTGATTTGTGAATATATTGATCAAACTATCAACATTAATATTGATAGGAGAAATCCTTGGGCTGCCTTTGTATATGCCCTGTATATACCTTGGGCTGCCTTTTGGCTCCTTTTTTTTTTATCTTCAATGACATTTCCTTTTTATCTATCAAAAAAATATTGACAGGAGAGATCAAGTGAATGTGACCTTAAGACATTTAAATTTTGAAAGAAATTTAAAACGATAAATCAATCAACACCATGCAAATATTAACCATTTTCTAAAATGGAAACAAGATATGTATGACAAATTAGTGCTATTGATCAATAATATAATATATACATTGATAAAAAAATTTGATTTAGAATTAAATACAGTAAATATAAACTACAAGCAGAATCTAAATTAGATCATTTTTTGTTAAAGTTTTAAATAAAATCTACAAAAGGTACATAAAGTAGAAAATGAAAGAGGTAAGCCATGTGATAATTTTTTTTTTTTTTTTTTTTTGATAGATGTAAGCCATGTGAAATATAAACGATAGACAGGTCTTGGTTATATTAATTTGCAGTCCAAGTAGCCAATAGAGACCTAAGTTACGTCTCTCAAATAATAAAAGGAGGTTCCAACTGTTATTTGATATTTTCTCGAAATATCAGTAGAATATCAGGAAACATTGGTGACATTTTAACACTAGTGTTAATTTTACCTTAGTGAGGAAATTTTACTGATATAGTGGCAATATTGTAATAAAATTTTGCACATTTCAAATTACCTTCCTCCTTATAGGTAGCCCCAATATATTGGTAGAAATATCAGTCAACAATTTTTTATCCTTAGATCTTCAGCCTGAGAGCCCAAGACAGCCACATAAGCCCACACCAGTCAGATTGCCCACCAGATTTGGCTGCTTCGGTGAAGTTGATTTTAAGCATAGCATCTACTTCAAAACAAAAGAGAATCCACCTCACAAACAGTAACTAGTCACTCACTGCCTCAAAAAATGAAAAGGGACCATATGTGAAAAACAAGTGTGAGATCTCCATCTACCCACCCCCCAAAAAGCCAATAGTGAGTGATCCAGATGAGATTCTATTAATAGAACAACTCGAAGCCTCCATCACTATCACAAACGGGCAGGGCAAAAGAGCTCCCCAGCCTAAAGCTGTGGAAATAAGTTTTGGGCATATAATGAATTGATAGTGAAATACAAAACTCAATTCAACCTCTCTCATCATGATCATAAATCTTCTCTTCTTAATACCCAACTTGCAAGCAACATCTGGTCTAGAGATTTCCAATCTAGAATCAGTAGTTTATAAAAGAAGAACTGAATCAAAGAAACACACTCTTTCTACAAAAGCATTCTGAGATTCATTACTCCACCTATCCTTAGCATGATCTTTTTTCATCCTATTTGCCAAAATTGTGTATGAAACCCCACCAAAATTGATAGGTCGAAAATCCTGACATATTCCTCACCACTTTTCTCAGGAACTAGCGGCACAAAAGTTTCCTCAAAGGAGCTAAACTCATAATTCTCCAATAATCAAGACTCACTCTTGCATTGTGTACGAACAAGCTTTACAGAAAGCCATTGTGAATCCATCTCGACCCTAGAGACCCTATTTGCTCCCACGCTCAGGCCCAATCACGGACACATTGACCCCTAAAAATGCCCATGTAAAGACATGTTCTCAAATTTTGAGTCAACGATAGCAAATGAAGATCACCCTCTTCCATTACCACAGTTCTTCCGAGATCCTAAATGACCGCAAGCCGGGATTAACAGAAATTCTTGAAAATTCCTCCCTAGACTACTACTAAAGCAAAACAAAAAAAACCTTCAACTGACTGAACCTGCCGCGCATGAACGAAATCTGAAAACTCAATATCCCTCCAAATCCTTCTCTAATTAAGCCCCAGTGATGGAAATTATACCAAACTTTCGCGGATTATCGTCATTGATAACCATGAGAAATCGAAATACCCACCAAAGAAAAGGAGACAAAGAAATAGGAAGAGAGAGAATGACTTACAGTGCTTGAGCTTCCTCAGACGAACAAGAGCGGGAACGTCCTCAAAATAAAAAACAGAATCAAAATCAAAAGGAAAACCAGAATCTTCTGCAGACACACCCTCCACCGGCGAAGGAACAGCTCGGCACTCTCACCCACAAAAGGGTTGAAATTGAAATTCCCGAAACAAAACCAGAGGATAATGATTGGCTTTAAAGCCCCTCCGCAAACCAGTCCTCGTCTTAGGCCAAAAACCAAATGGGCTTTGGGCTTCAAGTTTCCATGGGCTGTCCATATGGGCTTCATGAAATTATTACAGGGAAATCCACTTCCCAAAAAAAATTGGTTAGGTTAGTTAAGTTATAAACTTCGAAGTAGTTGTCGGTTCTATTTTACATCTATTCAATTTGTATTATATCATTGTATTACTTTGTTTTAATAGATAATCGAATCAGGGATATCTCATTCACCCATTTCCCTTTACCACATCGATGTAATACTTTTTTTTCAAATGAAAAATAATATTATTGATTCAAACTTTCAATTGATCAATAGATCCAAAATACAAATACCAAAGACAGATGTTTAATAACATAATGTGTTTCAAGATAAACCTACAAATTCGATAATATAAAATGACTAACATCCGCAACTCGGTTTTAAAACATACTAACGACTATAATTTGATATCTTTGACTTATTTATATATCTGAATCGCCCTCACACAAATAAAACACTGCAACAAGACGAAACACAGCACCACGTCATAACAAGCCGATGACAAACCAAACGTTGATAAAACGACGACAAAAAAAAAAAAGTTAAGATAAACCTAAATTCAAGGAAAACTATTTTATTACAAGAATAAAATAGTTAAAATATACAAAATGTGATTTCAGATCAATAATTGCCAAAAAAATCACCCCTCACTTGAACAATATAGGCTACAAGAGGAACAATAAAGAGAGAAAAAAATGAGGATAGCTAGGTTTGCAAATATCACCTTATATTGTTCCTTTTAAAATATCCCGATTCATCGTTATAGGTAGCGGAGGTCCCTTAGCTCATTATTAGAACAAAGTACATCATTGTAGTACTTTGTTCTAATAAGAATTATTAGGGACCTCCTATATACTTATTTCCCATTATAACTTGAGTCAGACCTTTGGTTCCACTCTTTATTTATATAGGTTGGTTTCAATAAAAGAGTTTTTTTTATCTTTACCTACATTGATGGAATGAATACATATTATCTTGTAGTATATTTATATTTTCATAAATTGAGTTTTTTTATCTATTGTTGATTTAGATATGAAATCTTTTTTCTTTTTTTTTAATGAGGTGGGATATAAATAAGGTTACACTTTTTATTCTAAAATTTCATATGTTAAATTATTTTATCAACTAATTTTACTAGATAAGTAAAATAAATATCACCTAATTCTTAACTATGGTATCTTTTAAATTTTATTTAGGTTGTGTTTAGTTCTTCAAAAATACTATAAAATGCAAGGAAATAAAATAGAGAGGAAGAGTAAAAGGAAATAAAAATGAAGGAAAAAAATA